>BMAO01018207.1:0-65275 GCA_019973975.1 Trichonephila clavata | reverse complement strand
CTCATTGGTTATCTTTAATCCATAGCCAAATCAAAAAACTTTTTCTTTCATTTGCTGTAATCCAGGTGATGAGAGATACTTTTCTTTAATGGATTTTCTTTTTAAACCTAAGTTACTAACAAATAAAACAAAAGTCAGACAGAGAATTGGATAAAATGCTAGGAAGATACAAAAATTCAAGTTATTATTACTGTATATATTTACACTAGCTATCGCATAAAAATTGAATTTTAAAAAAATCTAAAGCAAATTTCGAAAAACACTCTTCGAGGTTAATAGCAAAACGACCTATAGCTTCTACATGCCAAGTTTCATACTCCTGGGTTGCTTAATTTGGTCGGAATAGGTGAAACACACAAACTCTTTCTTTTATATATTAGTAGAGATTAGCAGTAGGGAGGGGGGGGGGAAAGACATGATTTACTTTTTGAGAAGCAGCAGAGAAAATTATTGGCGTCATTAGTTCCCCCCTTTCCCCATGCATTTCAATTTCATTTAGCAAAGTCGTAAATAACGTACGTTTGTTACGCTTTTTTCAAGTAAAATAGTATTACGATACTTGGAAAAGCAGATAGAGCATTTTAAATTAGAGCATTTCATGATAGATTTATGAGTATTCAATCAAATGAAGCATAATGAGAAGAAAGCATAATGAAATGTATCAGTTTTTTATTTATTTTTTCATGAAATCATTTTTGCTTCATACAAAGAACTCTCCTTCTTTTAAAAGTTGCAGTATTTATATGATCGAATTTAAGGTCCACACACACAGTTCATCCGGGGATTCAGAAATGAAGAATCATGTAAGGGATAACTTTTTTTCTTTCGTAAGAATTTTAAATCTAAAATTATTTTACAGTGTTGCTGTCTTTCTTAGTGTTCGTTTTTAACTGAGAAACCAAGTTATCTATCGTTAGAGATTTCCAGTTTTAATAAATATTATAAATACTCTCTAATGTTATACATGATTGGCTTCGTTTATTCAGACTCCGGTTGATTTTGTATTCAGTTAAAAGTTTAATATTTAATATTTTTTCGTGATGTATAAAGGTACATTATGTTATGGTTTGGCAATCATTTGTATAATTTTTTTAAAAAATATATACTTGCTGGAAAAGAGTGTTCTTAAGGACGAATGAGAGAAGATAAGCACTGAAGAAACCACTAGATTTGTTAATTCAATGTCAAAACGACTTCAGGAAGTTTTCAACACACGGAGTTATCCAACAAGATATTAAATAGCTCATTATCCTTTTTAAATAATTGTTACAGTTACTACTAAAACAGTAAACGCAGACTTTTTCTGCTTGATTTTTGTTCGTATCGCTACTAATCTGTCCTTATTTTCAAGGCTATGAAAGGAAACCGAGATTACTTTTGTTATTCTCAATACTTGGAATAAACTAAATAAAATTAATTTTTTTAAAAATTTCAAATTCGGGTTTTTAAAATTTTTTTCGTCGTTTATGTCAGCAGTAGTTGGTGAACGCAGACTTTTCTTACAAGTATATACATATATATATATGCATAAAAATAAGATCCGGCTTGGGGTCCAAGACCTGACCTTGCGGGGGCCCAATTATTTTCCGTTACGCCACTGGTGATAACCCTACGTGGGAAGGGGGGGGGGCCGCAAGCATATTACAAAAAATCGAAAATAAAATATTTAAAATAATTATCAATTTAATAAAATAATTTGCAATCTGAATAATTACAAAGCAATACATACTCTTATATAATAAGAAATGAAATACACATTGAAACTGATATAATGCGCACTACTTCTAAATGTATCAGTTCTGCACAAAGTATTTGATAATTAATTTATCAATATTCAATTAAAAACAAGTTCAGTAATTATTAGTGACTCTCTTGGGCTTGTTATATACAAAATTTATTTACAAAACTTAATATTTATCTAATTAGTGCATTTATAATTAAAGTCGTATTGCATCGTAGTTTTAACATCAAAGTACATTTTAATTGCATTCAGTACATTGTTATCGTAAGAAGTGGGGCGCAATGAAAATTATGACTGAAAATTGATCCGCAAATATTGAAAGTTTGAGAAGCACTGCTTTATCGCGATCTACAACACTCTTTTTGGTATCATGAATTTCTTTAGATTCTAAGCAGGATGTCTATACACAAGGGCAGCCGAATTTACGATTTCTTCCAAATTTAAGATATACATATAAAAGGTTGCAACATATAACGGTAATCGTCGCAATTCAGTTGAAAGTAATTTTGAATTTGTAGGCATTTCACCTAAATTATTTTCGTTGTTTGTTCAGTGTTGCAAACTTTACTTATTGAAAATTCTTATTTTCAATATTTTCATTTTTTTTATATACTGTTATTTGAAAATAAACTTTAAGTTCCATGAAAAATTTTACCATATTATTACATCTTAAGAAACCTACACAAGAAGCAATTCCTTCCTAGTTACATTCTATTTTAATAACAATATGATTCATAATAAGCTAGTTTCCTGTTTCAATATTTCGCAATCTTCTCATATGATGATTTAATTTTACTGATGTAATTTTGTCCCCCCCCCCTCCTCTGCTCTTGCAGACATGTTTTATTTTAAATAATAAAAAAATGTTGTATTAAATTTTCTTGTTTATGCATATTTTTGTATCATTTCCTGTCTATCTCCATGAACCATTTTGTACCTCTTCCCCCTCTGCTAGATGTGAGTTCGGTCCTCCCGAATAAATTAATAGTTAGGGATTCTCCAACAAGGTTTAATAGCGTAGCATTACGTTTCTACTTCCTTTTAACGTCAATAAATATTCGAGCACATACAAATCCCATTAGATAAATTTAAAACTAAAATTGTAGATTATTAAAAAAAGAAAGAAACCAAGTGGGGTTCGTTTAAGCGCAAACAACGCCAAGAAAGAGAAGACAGTAAGTAAAAATTGTAGCTTTGTATATATTTAAAATATTCTCATATTTTTACTTTATTATATACTTGATAGAATTCAACCAAGATAGAGCCCTCATTTTTTTTTCTTGCACTAGGGCTTTTAAATACCTAGCTACGCCACTGTCTTCAGAAAATCACTTTTTTTCAGAGAGAGAGAGAGTTGGCGCAATTTTAAATCAGTAATGTCTTCAATTTTACTTCATTCCTTTAAAACTGCAAACGGTAACTCTGACTTTATTTTTGATTTATTTTGTATTTTCCCTTGAGACTTAAAAAATGTACAAACATTTTTATCATATTAAAATAAAATCAAAACATACATTTATTATTTGCTTTCCTTTACAAAGGAGGCAATGAAAATAATGGCCGGCTTAATGAAATCTAATTTAAAAAAATTTTTATTTTGTAAATTTTCCGTGTTACATTAGCTAATTTTAAGATTTTCGTCTATATTTATATATATATTTCAATGTACTTTTATAGCACTGTTATGTTGATTAATATGCCTCAATACTTGCTTTCTTTGATTGAATACATCTTCCAAAAACACACTTTTCTGTGCAAGAACAGTTTTATAAAGCTTAATTATTAGTGTAAACATGAAATTTCAAAAAGTAGTACTTAAGTTAGAACTGGTATTGAAGTTTTTTTCACGAAACTTCAAAGTTTAATTCCTAGCATTGATATTTTGACATTGATCGCACTTGCATCGAGCTATAGAAATAAAAATAAATAAATAATATATACAATATTTCTTCATTTTTGAAGGAATGCTAAATGTTAATGCCTGTTGTGTAAAACTTTATTTAAATAATATAAAAAATATTAATTGGAGCATGAAGGTCTTAACGCGACTGTTGCTGGGATGGGGGACCTTTTCCCCGGAAGCTCATATCAAGTAGGTGTCTGATACTTTCGATTTCTTGTTTCACTGAGTGATTCTTTCTTGAAAGTATACCAATCCCCGGTCTAGAATTCACTTTACTTTATAAATTTTCTGAATTTTTCTTTATAAAAAATAATAAAAATAAATGCAATAATATTTTTTTGATCCAAATGATACTACAGAAAAATTAGCTTTCAGAAACAGAAAGATTTGCTTTCATAATAAACAAGGAAACAAAAGTTGATTGTAAATTAATGCTTACAACATGTGTAAATGATAGAAAGGCTGGTTAATATGAAATTTTTTGTCTTAATTTTGTAGAACTATTCTTTGTTGAAAATTTCATTTACTTTTTTGTACAACATTTGGGATGTGATTTATATTTGCACAATTCATCATATTCTGAATATAATACTGTTTATGTCTTATCATGCAAAGATTTAAAAATTCAAATTTATCGTAACCAGATTATTCACTGAACATTTGATTACGGAAATACACACATTTGTGTTAAAATTATTCACACTTTTTGAGAAATATATTATTCTGGAATACCCTACTCGTATCGTAAAGCATTTGAAATTTACTTCAGATCACAAAAAGAGGGGCAAAAAGTGTTTTTTTTTTCATTTTTGAAAATTTTTTATTTTATGTACACGATATCTTACTTTTTCATAGCTGCAGAATATCATTGAAAAAAAATCAACTGATATACAACAGTTCTTCGAGCATTGTACAATCTTAATATCTTAAATATAAGCCAATATGAAAGAAAAAGTGAAAAAATTACACAAAAGTGTTAATGTACGTTATGGAACAGTATGTAATTTACATTAACTTTGACGAAAAAAAATCCATGTCAAGCATTATATCTGCGCAATATTATTTTTTTAAAAAAAAGAGTTGAATAACAGTTCTTAAAAAATGATACTATCTTTTGTAAGGTATGTAAACGATGTAACTTTTCAAACATACAAATATCAAAAAATATTCTAAATAAGTTTTCATTAAATTTGTAAATTTTTTATGCATAAAGCTACTATCATTGCCAAACAGTTCAACCAAAAGACAAAGAAATTCTAAAATTAAAATTTTAGATATTCCTCTAACAATCAAACTGAAGGGAATTTTAATAAATTGCAATAAGAAAATTTTTTTTTAAATATTCACAGTAAATTATTAAAAATTTCTATGTAAACATTAATTTACAGGCAGAAAATTTGCAAGTTTATAGAAGAGAGTAACTGAGTACCTGTAGCAATATATATTTTCTGCAGATTAAATTAGTATGAGTATTTGTATTGAGTTATGAAATAAAAAACAGTACACCTCAGTACCATAGATTAGAATAGAGGATCTCAAACTTGTCATGTTTTTCGATCTGGGCCATTGCTTACTTAATACTGAATTTTTGCAAATTCCTGAACTTCAAATGTGTTTTGGACAGTAGGTATAATGTGTAGCTCGCTGTTATTTTAAAAACACATTTACTTTACTATCTGTAGTGAAGTGTTGTGTGTAAAACTAAAAAATGCATGTTAATTTTTTAAACATTTATTAGACAAAAGTTAAAATTTAGTACCTGTTATACAGAATAAGAGAGCAAAAACATAGGCTTTTATGACGCTTTAGTAACACATTTTTAATACTTAGCATAAATTTAGTTAGGTTTTACTTTAAATCTCCTCGGTTAGTAATGTCCAGTCTATTTTTTTCATAAAAAGAAACAAATTAAGGAAAAATTTTGTCTTTCCAATTAACAAAATAATTCAAAAAGCAACTTTTAATTTATCTCTAAAAAACCCAGATAAATCTTACCCTTAATTGGGCAGAATTTGATTTATCTATTTCTGTATACAATTTCAATTTCCAAATAATAATAAAAAATACTAATAATTATAGCTTTTTCATTAAATTTTTATGTACTTGAGATGCTTTCAATATTTCAATTGCTTATAACAAATGCTTTTTAGTACTTTGTTTTAATTTTGGTTTAATTTAATTAAATATTTTGAATCAGCAGAAAGAAGATACAATTTCACACTAAATTCTGAAAAATAAATTTTCTAAAAAAAAATATATTATTTCTAAATTTTTAGTTAAATTAGCTTCTTTACCTGAATCTTTATTTAGTAGCAAATGAGATAAATGGAGTTTCAAATAATATATTGAGAGAAAATCATATGATGCATTTTGTAAATGAAATGTAAATTCAATTTTTTTTTTATTTAGTGCAATAAATATTTTTTAGAAACATGTTCTCAAAAAAAGAAAAAAAGTCTGGAGCACAAAATAGGAAAGGGAAATTGCAACGAGAGAAGGCTAATCAGAAACTGGCGGGATCTCTAAATAAATATCTCAAAAACACGACAGGATTAGACGGTCAAGCAATTGAACCAGGACCTTCAACATCAGCATCTGGTTTGGAATTTCATACTGAAAACTTATTTCGAAATGTAAATTTACCAGAATATGATCAAGAAGAGAAACCACGATTGTACCAATAGAAAACTTAAATGTTGAAGTAGAAAATTCACCCGATAATAACATATCTCAAAATCGAGATTCTGATTTTGAGTTAAGCGATCCAGCTACCTGGCCTGATACAATTTCTATAAAAATTAGAGATTATTTAATAGAAAATGGCCCTTCCCGCTTGATAACCAAACATTTTCCGAGAGATAATTCTGGCAGAAAGTTTTCAGAATCGTTCTATTATAGAACATTACCGAGTGGAGAAAAAGTATTTAGAAACAATCGTTAGTATATTCACATTCCCGATACACAATTTTTTTGCTTCCCATGTAAACTATTCAGAAAGACGCATTCACAGATTAATAAGAATGGGTGTAATGATTGGGCCCATTTAACCCACATTTTGAAAACACATGAAAGTAGTGCATCTCACCTTAAACATAGTTCAAAAAATGCAGTGAACTCAAAATGTCTTTGCGTAATTTATGTACCATTGATGCAGCTCAACAAAGACTTTATGATGCAGAGAAGGTCTACTGGCAATCCGTTATTGAACGGCTTATTTATTTAATTCAATATTTAGCCCGACAATGCATTTAGAGGTTCTTCGAAAGAGTTGTTTCATAGTGATAATGGAAATTATTCGAAGTTGGTTGAAACCATAGCAAAATTTGATCCAATTATCGTTGAACATCTCCACAAAATTCAAACATCTAAAAAAAAAAGAACATTGCTCATTACTTAGGGGATTAAATTCAGAATGAAATTATAAGCATTATTTCAGAAGGAATTAAAAAGCTTTTATTACATATGATTAAATCGGCAAAATATTACTCATTAATTCTGGATACTACACCTGATATCAGACATATCGAACAATTGAGTGTTGTAATTCGATTTGTTTATAAGAACGAGGAAACCAATAAAGCCCAAATTGAAGAACATTTTTTAGGATTTCAATCTGTCGACGACACTACTGGACAGGGTCTGTATGAGTTCATAAATGGGCATTTAAAATCGTTAGAACTAAATTTATCAGATTTACGAGGCCAATCTTACGATAATGATGCTAATATGAGAGGAAAGCACAAGGGATTGCAACAAAAAATTATTGAAAATAATTTGAGAGCACTCTATATCCCCTGCTCTGCCCATTCTCTAAATTTAGTTGTAAATGATGCAGCTAAAATTTTCTTCGGAGTAGTGCAGGAGCTTTTCAACTACTTTTCTTCATCCGTTAAACGTTGGTCTATTTTGCAACAGTATGTTGAAAATCTAACATTAAAGCCGCTCTCCAACACCAGATGGGAAAGTAGAATTCAAGCTTTAAGACCGTTGAAAAATGATTTGAAGGGAATTTTAAAAGCGTTAATAAATATTCAAGAAGATCAAACAAGAGACATGGAATCCAGAACCCAAGCAAAAAATTTGATTCAGAAGGTTTCCTCGTTTAAATTCATTTGTTCCATTAACATCTGGCACGATATTTTAAGTTTAGTAAATGTTGTGAACCAAATAATGCAAAATTCTAAATGTAATTTACAAATCGTGATTGACAATTTGCAAAATCTTATATCAGAACTAAATAATCGTAGATCAGATGAAGCGTTTGAACATGCAATTGTCAATGCAAGTATCGTTGCTGATGATTTGGGGGTGGATACTGATTTTCCACAAAGTCGAATAAGGTTTAAAAAGAAACTATTTCAAGATGAACAAACCGACGAACCAATCAACAATCCAAGACAAAAGTTTAAGGTTGAATTTTACAATATAATATTAGACACTTCTATTTCTTCAATTTCAGAAAGATTCAGTCAATTAAAAGAACATTTCAATTACTTCAAAGTAGTACACAGTATACCTAATTTAAAAAACTGGAGTGACAGTGAAATTTTAAAGCATTGTGAAGAATT
Organism: Trichonephila clavata; assembly: GCA_019973975.1. Taxonomy (NCBI): domain Eukaryota; kingdom Metazoa; phylum Arthropoda; class Arachnida; order Araneae; family Nephilidae; genus Trichonephila; species Trichonephila clavata. Next base: position 57,063 of record BMAO01018207.1, on the reverse strand, counting down.
AGAACGAAAATTAACAGATACTAAAAATATTAATGAAAAGGACATAGATGGATTACATTTGTTTGAAGAAATAAAATCTTTGCGATGTTTTACCAAAGAGGATATGTCACCTATTGATGTTTTAAATTATATTTATGAAAACAATCTTATCGATACATTTCCGAATATTTCAATAGCCTTACGGATTTCTTTAACCCTGCCAGTTTCGGTGGCTGCTGGAGAACGAAGTTTTTCAAAACTTAAAATTATAAAAAACTACATGCGATCTACTATGGCGCAGGAGAGGTTATCGGACTTTTCAATTATATCCATAGAGAGCGAAATTTTGGATAAATTAAATATAAAGGTATTGATACGAACATTTGTAGCTGCTAAAGCTAGGAGAATCAATATATTTAAACATATTTTCTAATTTTTATATTTTACTTAAAAATTTACATCATTTTGTTTTGCTTTTAAAATTTATGAAATAATAAAAAAACAATAAAACAAACGTGTTTAACATGTTAATTATAATTTTAAAGCTTTTCAGTTCGAAAGTCAAATTTCGAATACTATAAAAGAGTATTTCACATATAATTTGTAGCACTTTATAAGAGTGTAACAGAACCTCATAAAGGGGCGCCGAATTTCAATTTGAACAAGGGCACCTAATACCCATGCGGCGGCTCTGGTTATGTGAATTATTTCCGGAAGTTATTTCTATCGAATTGTTGAAGATGTACAGGGAATTGTTTTTATGAGTTTGTGAATTAATATGATTATTTAGGTATTAGTTAAGTGATTCAGTAGTAATGTTGATTGAGATTTAGTTTTCTACTTGTCAAATTGATTATGTTGATTGAGAGTTAATTTTCTAGTTGTCGAATTAGTAATGTTGATTGAGAATTTTTTAGTTAGTAATGTTGATTGAGAATTTTTTAGTTAGTAATGTTGATTGAGAATTTTTTAGTTAGTAATGTTGATTGAGAATTTTTTAGTTAGTAATGTTGATTGAGAATTTTCTAGTTAGTAATGTTGATTGAGAATTTTCTAGTTGTCGAGTTAATAATGTTGATTGAGATTTAGTTTTCTACTTGTCAAATTGATTATGTTGATTGAGAGTTAATTTTCTAGTTGTCGAATTAGTAATGTTGATTGAGAATTTTTTAGTTGTCGAATTAGTAAAGTTGATTGAGAATTTTTTGTTGTCGAATTAGTTATGTTGATTGAGAATTAGTGTTTTAGTTGTCGAGTTAGTAATGTTGATTGAGAATTAGTTTTCTAGTTGTCGAGTTAGTTCTGTTGATGGAGAGTTAATTTTCTAGTTGTCGAGGGAGTTCTGTTTTTGAGAGATAGTTATCTGTTTGTAACGTTAGTAAATTTGTTAGTGGATCGTATTGGTTATATGGTTTAGTGGCTATGTTGTTTGAGAGTTAGTTTAGAGTTACCGATAGTCGCATTTGGTTAATTAGTTACAGTTAGAGATATTAAGTATTTTTTTTTGAATGAGAGAGAATTTTTTTTTTGTCTGGTGTTGGTGACGTGCGGATCGCTCTGTTCAGTGAACATTTATAGCGCTCAAGGGAAAGAGTAGAAGGAAAGGAGAGAGAATGAAAAAAAAAAAAGGGTCCTTTTCTGCCTTCTATTAATTAATTTTTACAGAATTAAAATCCATTTTGATTAATAGCCACAATTTTTAATATTCTCGTCTTTTTTTGATACAAATTTTTTCCCCTCCGATAATATTAAGGATATATATTGCAATAAGTTGTTACACTGAATTTTTTTTTTGTGAGAGTATGGTTGCGGGCAATCGTATTTCGGCAGGAAACTCATGCTCAACCTTGAAAATTTTCTTAACTTTGGGCGTGCATCCTGATCACATGCACATCCATCGTGTTCTAATAGAGAAATTACATGTTTAATTTTATACCATACGTACTCAAGGCTCAGGGTGAATTTGTAATTCCTTTATGCTTATTGACTTTGATGTACGTTGCAATTCCTTATGGGGGGGGGGGTAATCATGCTATATTGTTATCTTGTCGAAATTCAATGTTAGGTGATGCAATGTTGTGTTGGTTTCTGTTTGTTCATAATACTCATAAATAATAATTTAATTTTTTTTTTCTTATTGTCTTGTCAGCTAAAATTTTAAAATCTAAATTTGTTTCTCACAATTTACTACAAGCTAACACTGGCAAAATTTTTTTTCAATTTCTTAAACTAGTGGATATTCTATTGTGTACATTGTCAAGTTACTTGCTTAAGTTTTATTTTTTTCTTCATCATGTCGTTCTGCGATGATAAGTGAGAAGGAGAAAGTTAGCATAATCCTAAAATATGTCTGTTTATTTTTCATACCAGACATCAAGAAATTTTGTTTTCTCTTACTTTTCTTTATATTCATGTCGCGCCAATATCGTTGTCACTATCATGTGTATTTCGCATCTGTTTCTAATATATATTTTCATTTATACCATTTATTTTCTATATAGTTGATACTATAATTGTGTGTGTGTGTGTGTGCTGCTGTATTATTAATACAATTATAACTGCATCAATAATTTGTTCGTAAAATTCTTTTGTGTAAATTATGTGGTTGCCCAGATCTCATCTCAAAATTCGATTTCATGACAAATTTTTTTTTCTTTATTTGCAATTCGTCCTACTATACTAGATTTGTATTGGAAGAAACGGAGGCAAGGGATGGTTGGTGTGGTATTAAAACAAAAGGCCCGACAGTAAGGGGTTCTGCCGGTCAAGAAGTTTGTTGAAAGAAAAAGAAAAAAAAGAGAAAAGAATTTCATGGGAACACTTCGTCACTAATCGAATCTCTTTTGGGAGTATTTTTTTCTTTCTTCCCATACAGGGGGAGCAAGGATTGCGCATCACAATTGCGGGGGGGGGGGGAACAAGCCTTCCTTCTCCTTGGCCATAGCGTCAGGATGACAGGTCCAGTCCTATCATTGCATTCAGAGGACTCTACAGCTGTCAAGATTTACGACTTTCACCAATTTGCTCTGGGTTTCTTACCGCCCCCCTGAAAGTCTCAAACGCCCACAAGGGGGTGTTATCGCCCACGCTGAGAACCTATGATGTAGTGTATGTCTTATTTGGAGAGAGGAACGTCACGTAATAAGGTCTTATATTACACTCATGTCCATAAATTAAGGATAATGAAGTTCAGGCAAAGAAAGAAACAGAAGCAAAACAAATTTGACTTATTTGTAAAGTCTATTTATTAAACAAAAGGTAAAGAGCAAAAAGATGCTATATGTTTGACATAATTAATATAAAAATTGCGATTTTTACTCCCTGGAGCAAATTTCAAAAAAGAACCTATTTACAAAAAACAGTATAACATGGTTAGTATGATGGTTAATACGGAGTATGTCTCCCGGATGATGCAATAGACGCCTTACAACACCTACGCATGCTGAGTATCAAATTATCAATCTGATCATGGGGAATATTACACCACTCATCAAGTAATGCTCTCCGAAGTTCCGGTAGACAGGTGGGAGGGGTTTGACGGGCTACAATTCGTCGGCCAAACATATTCCCACACATGCGCTATTGGATTCAAGTCCAGTGAGTATGCTGGCCAATCCATACGGGTGATATCCTCCGATTGAAGGCATTCGTCTACAATGTTTGCACGATGAGGACGGGCGTTGTCATCCATAAACAGAAATTCAGCACCCATGGCGCCCCGAAACAAACGTACATGTTGTTCCAGAATGACATCCCGATAGATGTGGCCTGTCTTCGTTACACTCTGTACATGCAGGTCAGTTCTGGAACCAAGAATAATTCCTCCCCAAACGAGCCATCTTGCACCACCGTAACGGTGTTGTTCAATGGTATTCTCTTGGTGGTAACGGGTACCTGGCGCTCTCCATATGAAAGTCCGGCGAGAATTAGACTGCAAACTAAACCTGTACTCGTCGGAAAACATCACACAAGACCACAGTTGCGGTGTCCACAATGCATGCTCTCTACTCCAGGTTAATCGCAGGCGACAGTGAGTTGCGGTAAGGGGTCGAGCATATAGACCAATGTGCCCTAAACGTCTGTGCACGATCTGCGTTGAAACTGTCGTATCGGAAGCTGAAGAGAGCTGACGAGACGACAGGTCTGATGCTGTGCTCCGTCTGTTTCTTTTGGCAGTAACTGTCAAATACCGGTCCTCATTCGGCATTGTAATTCGGGGGTGACCTGCGCTGTAACATCTACTCACATTACCGTAATCTTGGAATCGTTGCCAAAGCCTGGAGATGACACGCTGGGCTATTCCAAGTTCCTTGTATTCTTCCAGCTGGGTACATCCACTTTCCAGTCGTCCAATAATTTTACCACGTAAAAAATCATCCAAATGCTTCCTTTGTGCCATAACTATGCGGTTATCGCACTGAAAGGCTTTTAAAGCGCTTGTGAACAATTTTACTTCTTCGCCACCATTCCTTATATACCCCTCTCTTACACTCTCGTCATTGTGACGTACTATCAGCGCCATCTGGTGGTTTCCTGTAATATGCATATTCTTCTTCAAGATGTATGTGATAATTCTACAGGGGAAATTTTTATTTTAGATTTCAATTTCTGTGTGATTCTGAATTATCATAATTTATGGACATGGGTGTATATATAATACTGTGTAATTTACTTCAAGAAGGTTTTTTGAAACATACGTTTTTTATGTACCAAAGTTTAGACATATCTTGCATGATATATTTTTGTTTTTATAATGTAAATTACATGAGATTAAGAATTATGCTGCTGAAATTTCTCAAAGAATTGTTTTAAAATGTGTTTGCCCTAAATTATGACCTTTATTATTGATAGGAGTTTTCATTGCGCATATGTTTTTTCTTAACTTGTATATTATCACAACAATCACCAAAATATATTAATAACTCGCCAGGTTTGCCACCCTGTTTACTTATGTCTCATATGGGCATAATTGGCAACCAGATGCTTAGTTTCCATTAGTGTTGCAAACAGGTTATGATAATATGCATGTACTGTTATTTCTCATATGTAACATACAATATAATAATAGTGTTTATTGATTAGGGACGGAATTTACCTTTGGTCAATATGATAATAAATTTAACAATTTGATTGTATCTGATTAAATGATTGTCAGTCACAAAATCCAGATGTAAAGTTAGGCGTTATAAACACAATCTCAAATTGCATAAAACAATGACATTACAGGCAATATTCTTATACTAAGGAGGTTAAATAGTTTTCAATTTAAATTGTCTAATTATTTGATAAATACTTTGCATAGTAACAAAATTAAAATATCGTTCAAATACTTTATAAATATACTGAAATTTGCTCCTATTATAGATGTTACGTATACTCTTATTATCCTCATTTTATAGCAAAATCTAAAATTTCTCTTTAACTGAATTTTGGTGGGCCACTATAAATATATAACTGCTCTTTTACTGTAAAGATTATTATTTTATGCTTATTTGTGGGTATATTCATCTTTACAGATTGGAGTTTAAAATATGGATAATGCCTTAATTGTTTGTTGGAAGAAAAAAAAAAGGAAGAATGAATAAGAAATTGATGTAGATCTTTCATATTTAAAGATATAGTACAAAAAATTTAACATAATTGTGTCAAAAATCCTGTTTACTGAAGAAAAATGTGTGGCTCTAAAATTGATCCTCGAAATTTTAATAGTAAATGTTTAGTTTTTTACAATTTTTGTTATAAAATATTCAATATAAACTGTAATTTGTGTTACAATAGCATTATTATTAGAAGTCAGTAATCTAAAACCTGTACCTTTTTATTGATAATTTCTCTAGAATTTTTATATTTTGTGAGATTGGAATTGCCCTTGATAATATGTTTTTGATGTTCATTTATAAATTCAGAATAATTAGGACAGAAAAAAAAATTATTTTTCAGGTAATTTGTTTATTGTAAAAATTTGTTTTATTTTAGAAATAGATCTGTATATTTCTTTATTATATTTAAAAGCCTTTTCATATTAATATTGCTAATTTGAAGGTGTTGAATATATTTTTAGAATATTTTAGTAAAATGTTAATGTTATGAGATTTATTCACTAAAAGAATAGAACATTTAACATTTTCTTTTATATTGAATTTATGAATTAGGAAATTATTTATATACTTAAAAGTGTGACGCTTTGTAAGGCTGTGGTAGCCTAGTGGTCAAGGTATCAGATCATGGCAGGCATGTCATGTATTCGAGCCCAGTACCACTAAAGACCCGCCGTGTAGGGCAGCAATTCACGTTAAATCGGCCGAGAGCTCAAATGTCCTCCTGTTAGTGTGGTAGTTAGGAGAGGGGGTGCCAGATCAGGTGTCCTCCTTGTCACTTGACCGGGGTTCAAAATTACAAGGTCCCTCGTCAAAAGCCCTCTTGTAGCTGAACATTGTGACGTTAATATTCACTCACTCATGTAAGCTTGGCATTTTTAAAAATTATTATTCCTTAGAATTAGTTAATAAGCTGTGTTTCTTTTATTGCTCGTGCAAAATATAAAATATTTGATTTATTTAATATTAGATGTATTTTTTTAAAGTTGCAACATAATTCAATTTTAAAAGCTATATCTTATATCTCTGTTACTGTTTTATTCCTTATTGCCAATTTTTGTTCTATATATTAAATTTAAAATTACCATTATTATGAAAAATATACTTCTGTCTTTTTGCTGAATGCATTTCCTTGTAAGGCATTGGACTATTGAATGCATAGAACTCACCGTTTAGAGACCTATGTAATGTTTTATTGTATGTAATAATTTTCCCTCTGCAACTTTTTTTAAATTTGGTGCATTCTAAGTAAAGTTGAGGGATTATTTGAAGAAAAAAAAAGAGATTCGAGAAAGTGCTAATAATGTGGAAATATTGGAAATTAGCAACAATCAAAAAATTTTCTTGAAAGGACAGAAGAATGACATTTTCAAAAAATCACTTTAATACAACATTAAAAAAATTACATTTCCATTTGATTAGTGAAATGTTTAGATTTAATAATATTAATTAATTTATTAAAGACGACAAATTCAAAAGGGTTTATTTACTGTTGTTCTCTGTTGACTAAAAAAGCAAAACAATCTCTCTTTAAAAAAGTACTTTTGGGGGAAATTGCCAAGAAAAAAAATAGCAAAAAATATTGCGATTTTTTTTTATCGAAAACATACATTAAAAAAATGAATCAGATTTGGGAACAAAATTTTGAAACTAAGATATTTGTACAAGAAACAGTAACTGTTCAATATATTACTCTAAACTCTTTTTACAAAATCTGCAGTAATGTATCTTATGCAAAAAATGAATGTAAGAATTGCGTAGAGTTGAACATGTGCTGAATTAGTTACAGGTGCGAAATACGTCATCAAATAGGGGGAAAGTAATGGAAAACACAAATAAAAACAACTATTACTCAAAACTTAGTTATTGATTTTGCCTTGTCTGAAAGAGCCATTAATTTTGCATTTTATTTGATGAATCTAATTCTGTTATTCCGTTCTTGAAACATGCTTTTAAACCAACACGTAAAATTTAAGAAAAAGGATTGAAAGGGTTTTCCATTTCTTTCACGTTCATAATGATGCGAGAATTGAAATTTATTTTTCTTTTGTTTCTGTTAAAAATTAACCCAGAATTGGATATTACTTATTTATTTTTCTTTATTACTAATTTTTTACAGCTATGAAAATTTATTTATTTGATTGGGATTGAAATTTTACTTAATGTCTACATTAAAATTTAGGTTTTAAAACACGCTTTGTTTTGAGGTTAACTTGGAGAATTCATGTCAAGTTCATAAAATTTTATGGGCCACGTGTTCTATTCTACATTACGAGAGTAAGTTGAAAAGTACTCTTCCTGACAATGAAAGACTGCAATTTTTGGTTAAAATATTTTTTATTCTACATAATCTCTCGTAACTTGATTGCACTTGATTCAGCTTTTCACCAACATCAGTATTCATTCTCGGAAGTGTAAGTTGGAAAAGCTGTGTAAATATTCATCCATTGCCCTCTCAGCTTTTTTGGACATGAAGCATTTTCCAGAAACATATTTTTTGAAGTTTGGGAACAGATGTAAGCATGAGGGTTCGAAATCATGAGAATAGGGACAGGGCCGGCTCTAGCAATTTTGCCGCCCCGAACAGAAATGAAAAATGCCGCCCCTCTCCCCAAAGTAAAAAAAAACTATTACTAAAAAAGATAAAAATTGTTCATAAATGCACACCTATGAAACTTGAATATTCCTGGCGAAGAAAAAGGGAGCTAACAGTACATATATATATATATATATATATATAAATATATTAAAAACTAAAACAAAAACACATAAAAAATTGCCAATGTTTTTATTTCCTTCTGACTTTTACTTCTGAAAACCTTCTGATCAATTTGTTCAGCTATTTCATGTTCGATAGCCAAGCTAAGCCATTTAATCTATCTTTCGAATTTGTGAACTGTAAGAAATTTTTCATTAATTTTAATTTTCAGAAACTAATATCTACATTTTCCAAACTTATCGGCAAAGAAAGTAAAATAAATGCAATAGCAAGATTTGAAGCAAATTCTAAAACAGAAATAAATTTTAAAACATCTATTGGGCTTTTTTTTGCCTGCTTTATTATTTGCTCAATTAAGAGCGTTTACGTCCAATGATTCTCCGTCCGTCAACATCATTTCTAAATTTTTACAGTTTTTAATTAAAGTTTTAAGGGTATCTGTTAAATCATATATATTGTACAAAAATTGAAAACAATTACTGTCAGTACTCATTAAATTAAATATGCATTCCAAAGCATTAACTGCTTCGTCCAATGTAAAAAAAATAAAACTCTATCTTAAATTTAAATTTAGGATATTCCACCGAATCATTTTGTGCTTCATAATTAAAATACACATTTTTCCATCGAACTCTGTGACGGAAGCTTCAAAATTAGCGGAGATATCAATCTCAGTTCTTTTGCATCACAGTGCATTTTATCAAAAGTTACAACCTTAAAAAAATCTTTACAATTTCTTGAGAGTTCCATAGTAGATGGTAGATCGAAATATTTTGTTTGCACTAGCTTGCTTATTGGAATTTAATGCAATTAAAGATTTTATACCAAATAATGATGGCCATAGGAACTTGAATTGTTAAGTAGAATTTAATAATCCAGCGGCCTCATCTCTTATAGAGTTGTCAATTTTAGCATTATTATAAAAACTAAGCATCATAAATACCTCCCAATTGATAAGGGTTTAATAGCCTCTATTCAGCTTTCCCAGCTATTTACACTAAGTGGCTTTAAAGTTTTATGCCCCTTATATATATTAATAATTAAACCCAACGAAAATATGATGGGAAAAAAATAAAGTTTTTGAACTATATTTAAAAAAAGTACAGGCTTCTACGGATGCTTTTGTCATGTCAATTACATCCAAATTAGGGTTTGCAATCCCGTGTCATATTTTCAACCCCGGGTTTTGATTATCCAAATCCCGGAATTCGGTTGGACTATTTATTAAGGGGATGGTGGTCTTTAAAATTGGCGAAAATCGTTCAAAATATGGGAAATTTTTTTATGTGAATTATGATTTGGGTGAGTTTACTGAACCATATGCAAGAAGCCGCATGTGTCTAAGTAAATTTATTAAAAAGTTAAAAGCATTTAAAAAATTTTAATGGACTCAAAAATGTAAACAAAAGTTTGAGCAAAGGTCGTCACTATTTTTTGAGTTTTTTTTTAAATATTACAATTAATATTTTTGTGTTTTAACAGCTGCAAACTTTAACTGCAACCTTTAACTGCTTTATTTGCTGTTTGTTTACTTCTATTTGTTTTCAAATTCGAAAGTATTGCTTTTTTTAAAAAATTGCCTATCAGTGATTATTGTCAATTTCCTTGAAAATTTATCTCGGAGAAATTTTTTTTTTTGCATTTAAAAGCCACAAAAAAGCTTTTAAAAACATATACAATTGTTTTGTATTTGTTTACAATGGATGCTATTTCTAGGCGTTATAGAAAACCTAAAGGTATAGGCCATCAAAAAGAAGGAGTTTGTGTGCATCCAAAATTCAGAAAAAAGGGGGGGGGAATCACATTCAAATCGATTCTGATAGTACTTAGTGTCCTGAAAACTCTGGTGTTATGCCTGCTGAAAACTCACTTGTAATGCATACTGAAAACTCTATTAGCAATCAAGGTTCCCATTCTGGTGAAAAAGAACAATATTTCAATGCAAGTGCCAACAAATTTCAGATATTTCCTTCACCATCTACATCAACTTTTTGTGCTAGTGAAAAAAGTTCATATGTTTTGATGGATTTGTTTACAATGGATGCTATTTCTAGGCGTTATAGAAAACCTAAATGTATAGGCCATCAAAAAGGAGTTTGTGTGCATCCAAAATTCAGAAAAAGGGGGGGGGGAATCACATTCAAATCGATTCTGATAGTACTTAGTGTCCTGAAAACTATAGTGTTATGCCTGCTGTAAACTCACTTGTAATGCATACTGAAAACTCTATTAGCAATCAAGGTTCCCATTCTGGTGAAAAAGAACAATATTTCAATGCAAGTGCCAACAAATTTCAGATATTGCCTTCACCATCTACATCAACTTTTTGTGCTAGTGAAAAAAGTTCATATGTTTTGATGAATAATGATATGTGGTCTTCCCTTTTATGTAACATAAAATGTGATGAATGTGTATGTGCACATGGGATGTTGAATGTAATGGTGCTTATGGTTTTTCTACAAAAATACAACTAAAATGTAGAAGCTGCAAAAATTTATTCATTTCTGTATTCTCTAGCCCTCGAGATGATGACAGCAAATGTTTCGAGGCAAATAAAAAGCTCGTTGAAGCTTTTCTTAAAATTGGGAAAGGCCATGCAGCATTAGAACTTTTCTCTATGGCTATTGGCATTCAAGCAATGGATAAGAAAACGTTCTCAAAATGTATGCACAAATTGTATGAAGAAAAGTGCAGTTTCAAAAAGGACATTCTCGAAATTTCTTGAAAAGTTGTACGAAAACGCCACGAAGATTTGCTTGACATTTCTAATGGTTTTATAGACATCGCATTTTCATATGATGGAACATGGCAGAAATGTGGACATTTCTCATTGTATGGTATAGGAATTGTCATCGACATTTTGACTGGGCTCATTATTGATTAATAATCCTTTCCAAATATTGCCCAGAATGCACTACCGCCAAAAGGAATCTTGGAGAAAATAGTGCTGAGTACTCCATATGGTATAAATCACATGAAGCAGAATTCAACGAAAATTATGTTGGATCATCTAATGCTATGGAGATTAAACCTGCTGAAATTTTATGGAAAAGATCCTTTAAAAATTGTGGTATGCGATATGTGAGCATCTTGTCAGATGGTGATGCTAAAACCTATCACAACATTTATTATCATTAAATGTGTATGGTGACTCCCTAAAAATTGTAAAAGAAGAATGCATCCACCATGTGGCAAAAAGGTTTGGCACAGGACTTTTCAGAGTGGCGGAGTCAAGGTGTTACTATTGGTGGACGGAAAGAAGGTAGCCACAAAGAAAACACCCTAGTGAATCTGACTAACTTTTATGGAAAAGCTATAAAAGAAAATGCACCTGATGTACAGAAAATGAAAGGTGCAATTTTAGCTTCATTGCTCATCGACAGATAAAGCACCTAAACATAGTAAATGCGCTACCGGTTTAACATCATGGTGGTTTTACCAGAGGCTAAAAATGAAAAACCTATGCCTCATGAAAACTAAGCTGTGAGAAGAAAAAATACTTCCAGTATATCCAAGGCTAGCGAACAATGAGAACGATGCAGTGTTTCAAAAACTCAGAATGCCAACGAAAGTATTCACAGTGTGATTTGGAAAATTTGTCCAAAAGAAACTTTTGTTTCTAAAAAGCGATTTGAGATGAGTATCATAGGTGGATAGAATTTGGGCTGTTTCAATAGTTGAACGCAAGGAGTGAAGTGCTGTATCTGTGGCTATTTCCCATAAACGACGCTTAGCTCAGGGTGAAATTCTAATGATTGGAAAAAGAAAAGAATTAGTAATAAATTGGATAAATTATCTAAAATTACAAAGAACATTAAAAAAGAAGGTTGGACATAGGGTCCTGGAAAGTTTTAGTTATTTTTCTAGTGAATTTATACTGATTTGTACTAAAGTTGAAAATATTCTACCGAAAAACTGTATCATGTGAAACTATTTCATACTATTGACAATTTTTTTTCTCTCTTCAAATTATGCTTGTAAACAAATAACACATTATAAATATGTCTGCTATTAAATAAAATGGATGCTAAATAGTATCAGAACAACAAGTACAAAAGATAAGTGGAAAAACATTTTTAAAATTACATTTTCTCAAAACTTTGTTTTTTCAGATTCCCTGCGTCTCAATTTTTGACCAAATTGCTTGAAACTTCTCGTGAAAAATTCTGATAAGTACATAAAAAAATCTGGGTATCCATTTGAAATTTTAATTTCATTTAGATAGTTAAATTTCATTTTTAGTGTAAGAAATCTGATATTTTTTTTACAGAAATTTAAGTTAAAATGAACAAAAACCTTTCTAAAAAATTAACCGGTGCATGAAATTGTTAAATAATACCCAGTTATGTGTAACGTGTACTAATAAACATTAATAATGTTAGACGAAGCTAAAAAAAAAAATTGAAACGCGTGGAACGTTTTTAAAAAATTTAAAAATTATTTATTTTTTTTAAATTTTAAAAAAAAATTCAAGTTCAAAATATTTTTTAAAGATATATTTAAGTTAGTTGTATTTCAGTGTACATGCTCATAATTTTCATTACTCTTAATTAATATTTTTTAAAAAAAGTATTTGAATGTCCACTGTCCCCTTAAATATACTTACATATTAGCGTAGTTGAAATTGCATAATAAAACTGAAAATATAATTAAAAATTGATTTAATATTATTTTAATAAAACAAATAAAAAAATTTATTCATCACGAAAAACAAATAAAAATAGTACATAATGAAATTTAAAAAAAAAAGCATTTCTTCATTTCTTGTGTTTCTGTAAATAAGCTTATGAAAACACAGCTCCTCCAGCATGAGATTGAGTGAGAGAATATTAACGTCACACTGATTAGCAACACGAGGGCTTTTGGCGACGGTCCACGTAATTTTGAACCATGGTCAAGTAACGCGGACGACACCTGAGCTGGCGACCCCCTCTCCTAACTACCACACCACACCAACGGGAGGATGTTTGAGCTCTCGACAGATTTAACGTGCATCGCTCCCCTACACAGCTCCTCCAGCGTTTCATCATTAGAACGGGTTTTTATTTTTGTTACAAATTGCCCTGCCATCGAAAAAGGCACGCTTGAATTCTTTACTAAAAGGTATTATCGTCATTAAATAGGGGTAAGTTCTTTTTAGGTAGTCACCACGTCTCCCTCTATTTTAAAAAAAAAAAGAGACATTTATTTTTGAATTTTTGATGACAATATCACAAATTTAATAGACTGCATTGGTGCATATACCTCTTTGATAACTTTATTTTGTTCTTCTGCTACACTTAATGATTATTTTAAATAAATTGATCCAGTTATTGAATTAGAATGTGAATCAATTTCAAGTGTCCCCTCATTTGAAATTGAAGGTCCAGTTGCATGAGCTGTTAGTAATTCAATGGGATTTGAAGTGTCTGAAGTCTTCCATACCTCCCAATATATCCCATACGTGCTCCTACGTGGGAAACGAAGGAATCGGGGAGCGATTGGCTTAACTTTTAATCGACAGCACAAATTATCAAGAAAAGTGTTAATATTTGTATAAAATTTTATATATATGTGTGTGTGAAAAGCCCATGGGGTTAATGGTAATTATTAAACTTTTTCCTTAACTTGCTATTCTTAAATTAATTATAAAATACATTGTACAGTAAAGATACATTTACAAGAGTAAATGTAAATTTTATTTTTTAATATGTCTGAATGCAATTTGTTTATTTTCAGTAAATAAATAATTTTTTAAAGAAAAATTTTTTTTTGACTTTTTATTATGCTTACGCCTCGTACAGTTATCACGCCCCCCTAAGGAGGCGCGTCTCGCAGTTTGAGAAACGCTGGCTTATATTATTGTGTAGGCATTGCAGTGAGCCACTTAGATCTTTGCGACGTTCACCCATACTGTGCATATATATTTTCTTACATATAGTACTTATAACTGCGCAAACAAATTCGACGTACATATTTCATAAACAGGATATAAATTTTTGAAAAATTAAATTCTTAGGAAAACTTTATGAGAAAATTTTTTAAAAATATAATTCAGAAAAAAATTGAATCCCGGAATTAGTTATTTTTATCCCGGGATTTCCGGATTAGAAAAATCACCGGGATTCAGGGGTTTCGGAATTTCAAGATCCCGAGGTTTAGAAATTCTGAGATCCTGGGGCTGAAAACCCTACTAGATATCTTCCAAAAATTCTAAATGCCTCTTTCCATGTTAGCTGACACTGGACATCCTGGGGGGGGGGGAGAAATGTCCGTTTTCTGACCCTATTCGCCATGGGGAGAAAGTTACAGATGAAAATAAGAGAAAACGTGTGATATTTCACGGTTTTACATACACACTCGCCTCGAACCGTTCAAGGTTCAACATATAATAAAACTAACATTAACCATATACAGTACAAAAGAAGTAAATAAGATACATTAAATGTAATACAAGATGCACAATCCGTTGAAAAATTTTTCAAAATATAAATTCAGACTAAAATTAAATCCCGGGATTAGTTATATTAACCCCGGGATTTGAAAAAACCACCGGGATTTCGGGATCCCGGGGCTGCAAACCCTAGTCCCAATTTAAAGAGTGGCTACTACATGGCTCATAGATTGTTCACGGATTTAATGTTCTTATTTTAAATTGAACCCTTGATTTCTCGCCTTTCATATTCACTCCGCTATTGAAGGCCTACCCCCGCATATCTAGCAAATTTATCCGTAATTTTTTTTAAGTTTCTCAACTTTTAAATTTGAAAGTGTTCTCTTCCAGTTAATCTTTCAACTGGAAAAGGAAACAAAAAAACTGGCATTAGTTTTAATGATAACTTCGTTAGAATTAGATTTCTCAATATATGTATACCTTACCATAAATGTCATTTGTTCGATCTTGCTGGTATCAGGGGCGCAATCTAAAATTATCGAATAATATTTAGCTTGTTTAATTTGATGAACAATGTATAATTTAATATTCTCATATAAAAGAGAAATTATATCGTTCTGAATATTTTTCCTAATAATGTACTTTAACTTCTTCCAAATTTTCCATAACAAAAAAAAAGTATTTTTAAAATTTGGTCCAAATGCCGCCCCCAAAAATTGCCGCCCCTGATAGAGACGATGACCTCACAAATTGTACCTTGAAACCCACAGTTTTCCCATCACCAACACACCTTTGTGTACCCTTATGTTGTCCTGTTAAAATATGTTTTTTTTCTTCTTCAAGGCTGGCTCACAAATTCTGGCATCCAGCTGGTCAAGAGGATTGGAGTAATATTCACTTGTAAGTTGCTTTTTATCTTTTTCAAGGTAATTTATGTACCTTGTTCAAATTTTCAATCATTCATAAAATACTTTCTATCCATCCATTCAAGTTTAAATACATTTTTTAAACTTGCTGTCGATGACACTTGATGTTAATACAGATTTTTCAAATATTAACTTATTAATTAAATTTAAAAATGAATAAATAGTTACGAAGAGAAACAATAGTCAACAGCATGTATAGAAAATAAAATTGTTCGTTGTGTCCCTGTAGCACAATGGATAGCACATTGGACTTCTAATCCAAAGTTGGTGGGTTCGAATCCCGCCTGAAAATGCCTAATTTCTTAGAATGTCATTTCTGTTGTATTGTACTATTTTAATAATTAAAATTAATGAATGAATAAATTGTAACACACAAACAAAAATACACCAACACCCTATATAGAAAAAAAATGAAAATTGCAACAAAAAAAAAATCACTTTCCATTTTGTCACTTAATATTGTGATTCTGTCATATGTATATACGGGATATCTTCAGAAACAGGGGCTTTTTCAAGCTTCAAAATACGCCAAAAACGCCAAGCAGCGCGAGTATCATTCAAATGTGTCTGCCCGTCTGTTGGATCTTCTTAGTCTGACTGCGTCACTAAGTTAGAGTAAAAGAGTTAGAAATTGTGGGCTTCCACCAAAAAAAAAAAAAAAAAAAAAAAGAGTTCGAAATACAATTACAACTTTTAAATAGAATGCATTAAAAAAATGAATTTTTAATATTTGTTTTGGGCTTATATCAGGGTAGAAATTTTGAACTAGTTTTTGAACATTATTTTGATTTTAGTTGAAAAGATTAAGATATAAGAAACTTTTTTGTTTGTATATTAAGCGCTCTCAAAAACAGTTCCATTACACATACAATTCTTTTTTTTTTAAATAAAATTTCTAATTTTCTTTTGAAACAATTGGTATTGTTTTTAAAGTAAGGAGATCTCGTTATATTTAAACATGAAATAAAAATTGTTGAAATTTATTATAAAATAGTATTAAAAATATATAAATAAACTTAATTTTTAAAATTTTTTCTCTCTTATCTTTATTTATTATTGCATACTACATTTATTTTCTATAAATCTATTTATATATATATATTTTAAGTTTTTACATTTTATTTTTTTCAACAAAACTATTTTCTACTTATGCTGTGTATCTTCATATACTGTTTTGAAAATTTTTACGATTAAACTTTTTTATAAATGCTATATACATATATATTTATATGTTAGTATTTCTAATATCTTCAAAAAACTATTTTTTACTACTCTTTATTTTATTGTTAAAAATTAATATTTGATTTACACAGATATGCAAATAAATTTTAAAAAATGAAAAGCTTATTTTGACCGCAAAATTTATTTCAATAAAAAATAATTAACAGATTTTTCTTCGTTTATTTTTTTTTTAAATGTTGAAGCTTTTTAAATAAAATATTAATAAAACTTTTCAATTTTTCTAAATTGTTATTTTTTTCTATAATTACCTTGAATCGAATTATGTATGCACTGCCAGTTTTCATGAGCAGCTTGACCACTAGGCCGTGGTAGCTTAATGGTCAAGGTCACCCGCCCGTAGCTGGCGTATCATGAGTTTGAGCCTGGTACCGCTGAAGACCCGCCGTGCAAAGGCAGCCAATGCACGTTAAACATGTCGAGGGGTCCAATTCCTCCCATTGGTGTGGTGTGGATGTTAGGAGAAGTGGGTGATAGCTGAGGTGTCGTCCTCAATACATGACTATGGTTCAAAATTATGAGGACCTTCACCAATAGCGTTCGTGCAGCTTCATAGTGCGATGTAAAAAAACTCTCTCTTTCTTACTTTCTTGAATAATGTTATTAACAATTATTACATTTGTTTTAATTTAAAATTTATTGTTTGATATTTAATTATTGGAAATGCTATCTCTACACATTTTTAAGAGGAAGAGGATGACGGACGATGGTACATCGTTCCCTAACTGCCACACCACATTCACAATGAAGTGATAAGAGTCAAAATTAAATGTTATCATCCTTTGCATTCGGTTTTTCAAAATGTATTTATACAAATACAAAAGTAGCTTTAATGTTATTCTTAAAAATGCAGCAATCTTTCCAATATAAAATTTGGGAATATTTCTAAAAAATTCTATATTCGTTTTTTTTTTTTTTCAAAAACTGCCGCAAAAAAAAATACGTTCGTGTTTTATATGTTTTCTCAAATTTTATTTTTAAAATTAATGGGGCCTTTTAGTTTTTATTATTTAAATACATTTAAAAATTTTTATTTCATTTTTAGTTAATAATCTATGTATAGTTTGAAAATAATTCATTTTATATGAGTACTGCTGGCTGCGAAAGCTGTATAAAAATTCAAATTTGCAATAATTATCGAGTAATTGTCAATTTAATTGATATTGTCAAATTTACTTCATTATTGAATTTTTTATGCAGGAATAATTGTGCTTCAGAATGAGGAAAACTTGCCGTCAGAGCTGGCTACAAGAAAAAAAATTTTTACTACCACTTTGGAACACTTATTATCAACAAGAAAATTGAATGCAAATGTTAGTGAATTTCATTACTTCAACATTTTCAAAGGAAGATTATTATAAAAAGGAAATATATTAATTAATGAAGATGGATATCTTGACTTTATAATTTCAGACAAAACTTTAATTTCAATCCAGATAGTAAAGAATATTTTAATTAAAGTGCAATTCAATGGTTTGTTTATATATATATATATATATATATATATATATATATATATATATCAAACATAAATCCATTTATTTTGTTAAATAGATTTATAGTGTAAGTATAGCAATTTTTTGTGTATCTGAATCCAACTTATTGGGATTCTTCATTAACTTCAAATATAAGAGAATGTATTCATTACAAGTAATTCTTAGCAGTGGCGCGTACGCACACAAGGGGAGGGTTTGAGAGTTCAATCCCCCTACTTAGATCAAGTTTTTATTTACGCCATAGAGCTTATGCCTTCGCGCTTTGGTCTACGTGTTTTTTACCCCTCTGACCCCCCCCAAAAGAGGTATGTGCACGCCACTGATTCTTAGACTGAATTATAAAACAAGTTTAAAAGTATTATATATTTTAGTTTCAACATCGTATAAATATTCAGAAAGAATTCAATTACTCCTTTCAACAGAAAAATAATTAGATTTTCACTTAAAAAAAATTAAATTTATACTTTAATTTTAGTTTTTTAAATGTATCGTTTATGTTATCGTTTATGTTATCGTAATGTTATCCCTTTCCCATAAATTTCAAAAATTTTGCTAAAAGTGAAAAGATATGTACACAATGGCGCACACAAGGCGCACATTATCCCCCCCCCCATTTATCAGTTGATGATAATCCTATATGTATATAATGCAAAATTTAATTAAGTACTTGTAATTAATAATTTATTTTATTAATTAATGCTAACTATTAATTCAGTAATTTATTTTTTACTGTTATTTGTTGACAAAATAAGAAGAATTAATGGGTTTTGTCTTGAGGTATGATACAAGTTGGAGAACTTTCTACAATGGACCCTTCCCTCCTTGAAAAATGTTTGTATGCGCTACTGTATGCTCACATTAGATTTTGTTACAAATAAGTTTTTTTTTTAAATTTACGATGTTTTTGATCGAAATAAAATATAAATTTAACTAGAAATTTTTGTTTATTTGAAAATAACTTTATTGAGGTGTGCATCAAAATGAGTAGAAAATATTATTGCTGTTATTAAAAAAATGAAACAGCAATGATCATTTGTTTAAGTGGGGTCAAAAGGAAAAGTTAATGATTTTCACACAAAAGAAAAATTTAATTGTTTGAGCTTTTTCTTAATTTTAATTATTTTGCTTATTTCAAAGTGAAAATCCTTCGAGATTTAATCTCTTTTATTATGCTTTAAGTTTATTCAATATTCTGGTATTTGAATTTTGATAGTTATTACAAAGGAAGAAAGTAATTCCTTGTATATTAAATATCCCCTTCTACACGAGTAAAAAAAGAACAGTTTTGCTTGTCTTTCTGTCCCCACACAATCGATGACCTCTCTTTAAAACTGCCATGTCTTCATTATTAAGGAGTTGGGAAGATCACTGGCGGCGATCTATTTTAGACACATTTTTGACCATTGGTTTTGACCTTGCCATTTCCACACCCTAATGTTTTATATTTTCTCATTTTTGCCTGTCTCTCTTTCGAAGAGTAAGGTCTTTTACAAACTATAAATCCAGCTACATTCTGTCAGATAAGGATTCATTGTTGTCAATGCTAAAAATACTATGAAAAGCCATTGGGGAGGGGTTAAACAATTAGCTGCCTCTATGAACACTTTCCTTCCCCTTTGGCTGAAGAAACGTCCTAACATCTCAAACGGGTACTGTGTCGTATTATGCAGAATTTGACCCCTAGGATAAAACGACCTTTCTCTATTGTTCAAGAAAAAGCTGCTCGCCGTGAAAGTTTTAATTTGTCCTCTTTTTCTTCTCTGATAAGGATGTCTTGCTGACCGTTCCATCCGCTCACTGTATGCATTTTCCTTCCGACAAACAACAACATTTGGAGCTGGCACATAATAAAATAAAAAACCATAGCCATGTCCGTTTTTTCTCCCTTTCCCGGAAGAGAGTGTTGAATGATTCGCTTTTGCGAGTTCTGGGTATTTTTGTGGATTTTCAATTGACTTAAGTAAAGAATTGGTTGATCTTAAATCTAGCACTTCATTAAGTGCCCATGCAAGAGTTAACAATATTTCAGTAATTCAACCAACTTCAACTGCAATTAAAGACAAAATTACAATTTATTTAGTCTGAATATCGATGTAAAAATCAAAACAAAATTTGCATACCTTCTATGGAAAGATATTTAAATTTATGTGTTCCAAAACCCACAATTTTCTAAAAAGGATTATTGCATATTTAAAAATATTATATAAATATCAAAAACTCAGAATTGGATTTTAAAAATATTTTAATACTACTAATGCTGAAAATTATACTAACTGTGAAATTTTGAACGTGAAAAAAGAATGTTTTAGAAAATCACTTTTCTCTTTACAAAACAAAAATAAACGTTTTAATCAATACGATTTAGATTTTTTCAGAGATCATAGTCAATCTTCAAAAAATTCTAACAGATTTAGATTTGGTTATAGACTAGAGCCAATAAAAATATGATAATTTTGTGGATAGGACGCAAAAATTAGAAACATTTATAAAACCAATCAAGCATTTCTCTAAATTTGTTAAAAATAACTGAATTTTTTATTTCTCATACAAAGTTTTTTTTTGTATTATACTGTAGTTTTTACCTCAAACAGTAAAATTCAATAAAATTTGTATTTCTTTTTTGTTTGACTTTTACTGCTTAGTTAGAAATATCAGCAAAATTTCAATTTTATTAGCAAAAAAATATTTATCTATTTAAATCCTTAGTATATCCCTGTCATTTTAAAAAGTAAAATCATTTTTAGGATTTAAGAAGAAAGTCAAATCTTCAAAGCACTTACCTAGAATGAAATTTAAATATTGATTAGCATAATTAATTGGAATTTATTAACATTGTATTCTATTGCTTACTATTCCAGAGTTCAATGGAATGATTTTATACTCGCTAGTACAATGTCCTGTAAAGCTTAATAGTTTTCTAATGGAAAATGCACCTTTTTCCGTTTGCGGAAATAATACTTATATGAAAGAGAAGAAGTAACTTTTTTTTTCTTTCTTTCGATAGATCATCATATTCGACACATCTAATCCACAGACGATCAGATCTAATCCACAGAAATTTCACGTATCTTATTCTAATCCTTTTATTTGTTTTATCTTTATTATTATCTTTATTTCTAAAGAATATAATCACTCATGTTTTTCGAAGTACTCAAATACTTTACTGAATTTTCCTCCATTATATTTATTCAGAGCTGATTTATTATTCTCAACAAAGATTATTTCATTTCATTCTGAGTCCCTCACCCCTCGATGTAATAGTTGAAAGATAGGAAAAGAATATATACTTGCAGTACGGTATTTTGTTTCACACATTTCATAACTTTTCTCTTTTTTTCGATTATAGTTTTTTGAAAAAATAGTAATTTACAAAAAAGCGTTTATGTTGCGTAAGTTAGTGATTAGCATAAGAAAATTCATTTCTGCTCTAGATAATAAAATCCCTTATGTAAATATGATGAAATTAAATCCTAAATTATTCCCGTAAGCAAATCAAGAATTCTTAACAACCAAAACATCACGACTCTTAGAAGATTGGGTTTATTAAAAGGGGTAACTGTAAAATGATTTCTTATCTGCACCACTTGATTGATATAAAAAATTGATTCAATTAAGAGTTGTTTAGGGATATAAATATATTTATCTTAAATTAACATTCAAAATTTTAGCATTTTTTTTATTAAACAAATTAACACAATTTAAAAAAAAACTCTAGAATTTGCTAATGCCTTTTTGAAATTTCTTTATTCCTTGAAATCCTACATGATTTTTTTTTATTATTGTGTCAACTTAATAAAATTTTTATTAAAGCTCTTGAATCATTTAATAAAACACTTTTACATACATATGTGTATATTTTATTTCTGAACAAGGAATAAGATGTAAAAATTCTTTTAAATGAAAATGAGTTATTTTAATTTTGTACAACTTATATTTCAATATTTCAACCATACACAAATACAATTATACGAAAAATTATAATTGGCATAGTTTAAATATTCATGCAAAAATAAAATAGAATTTGCATTCAGACAATGATGATGTGTCAAAATTTAAGTGTTCCTTAATTCATTGTTTTCTAACAAAAGTTAATAAACATTTAAAAACTTGTAAATCTCAAAAACTCAGAAAATTATCTTAAGACTATTTCATTAATACTAAAAGTTGAACATTATATCAACTGCGAAATTTTAAAGTGTGAAAATGGTGGGAACAAATAATGTGTTTAACTTTGTGTTAACTTTTCTTTTGGCAAAACAAGAATGAATGTTTTAATCAACACGATTTAGATTTTTTCAGAAATTAAAGCTAATTTTTAAAAAAAAGAAAGCATTAATTTTAGATTTGTTTATAGATTGTAGCCAATAAAAAATATGATTCATATGATTAATAGCATTTGGTTAATTTCAGAACTTAAATTAAGAATAAGTAGTAAAAAAAAAAATGGTGATTGTTTTAAAAGGGGTTTTTTTTAAAAAGGTAAATTTTTTTTTAAAAAAAATCATTTTATTGGTTAATTTTTTATTGTAAAATTTCATATATAGCATACCCCATCCAATTCTGTCATATATCACTACTTAGAAATATCAGCAACATTTTGAATTTATTATCAAAAAAAAAATCTTTATTTAATTTTTTAATATGTATATATTCATAAGAAAATAATATGCTTTTTAAAAATTTTAAGAGGACACTTTCTTTCTAAGCTCCATAATAATCAAATTATATTATTTGAAGACTCCTACATTTCTCTTTGGATATTCTAAAAAAAAAATCTTAATGTTCATCTTTAAATTTGACACTTTTTTTACTGAATTCTGTGTGTGTGTTTGTGTTATTACATAGTTTCTTGATGCAATTATTTATTCTAATATCTTGAAGACAAAAGTTTAAAACTCGTTTATATATCAAGTCATTAAATACTTTTTTCTACTAAACATATATAATTTTAATACAAAAATTTATTAACAAACTTAGTATAAAGTGTTTTAAATACTTTAATTTTATTTATTTACTTTACTGTTGCTTTTTTACTAGTAGACACAAAATACTATGTTTAATTGTTTTGAAACTCTAAATCGTCTGTGTTTTTTACGTATGCTTTAAAATATGACTTTTAAAATTTTTTATAATTTCGTTTCACTCTTAATAGTGGCCGCGATAGCGTAGTGATTAAGGTCACGAACTCGATGCCGGAATGTAGCAGGTTTGAGTACTGGTGCCACAGAAGACCCACCGTGTAGAGAAGGCCGATATACATTAAATCTGTAGAGGCTCAATGTTTTCCCGTTGTTGTGGTGTGGTAAAGGGGGTAACCAGCTCATGTGTCGTCCTTGTTTCTTGACCGAGGCTCAAAATTACAAAATCTTTCGCCACAAACCCTTATGTTGCTATATTGTGCACCTTTAATGTAATCCTTTCACTGCTTTGACTTTAAAAAAAATTTTAATGAGATTTGTTTTTAAAAAAAAATCCTGTATACAAATGAATAAGTATTTCTAAAACCACAAAGGAAAATTTTTTGAAGTATTCTCTTCGCAATTATACTTGAAAAATTTTATTACAAAAATTCAGTCACAATGATGAAAACTCTTAAAAAAATATAGCTTTTGTAAGAAACAAAAAAAATCCAGTACATATTTTTTTTAAATTCTTGTATGATCTGGAAGACAAACTAGATGCGTGTAGGCAAAAATTCTTCCAGTACCTATGCAATAAAATTTCTATGAATGATACATTTTATATGAAACATATAGCCGTTAGTGGCGCTGATTGCTGTGCTGTAGGGCCTGATTTCGAATCCCAGAGAAGGCACAGATATTTGCCTTTGAAGAATGCCTTCGTGCGGCATAGGGGTACTCTAAATAGCCGTCGAGCCGCGAGTCTTCTCGTGAGGTCGATGGAAGGGGAAGAGAGGTTGGAAGCCCCTGATTAACCCCAGAGTGTTCTCCCTTAAAATTGGAGTGGAATAGAGCTAAATCGCTCTGTCAGCTGTATGTTGCTGAAAGCTGCGGATAACGACAAGTGTAAATCTAGCACCTTGTCATCGATGAAATTCGTTGGCCAGGGTTATTAGTATTTCTGTGGCTATACTACTAGTTATATTACTATTGGTTACTGTCGATCAGGTGCATAAGTAACAACAGAATTTTTCACCAGGCAACAGATTTTTATACACGGGAATGTGTACTGCAGAGATGTCAAGAATTGCAGTTTTCTAATGTATAAAAGAAAGAAAATGAAAGTGACTGATTTTAAAGAGTTAAAAAACTGAACTTTCAAAAATGAATAGATTTTCTTGAATAAATTGGTTAAATCAATATTTAAATTCAGCATTAAAAATATGTTTAAAACAAACACGTTTCTGTTCTTTCCGATCTGGGATTTTATTCTTTAAAAATTTCTCAATGTATTTGACTGCATGTAAAACATGAATTCTTTTGCAGTAATTTACTTAATAATTATTTATAATGATAACTTCTGTACAATATGATGGGCATTAATTCATAACACAGAAATGTATCATTTGGTTCGAAGCTATAGCTCAATGTAGTATATTCACTATGAAAGTTATTCTCAAAATTTTCTTTGAATTATTGATTTCTGCATGATTAACCAATTAACTAAAGATCATATTACCGTAAAAGAGAGTCAAGGGAATGTGTCATATTCACACAAAAACATAAATTTTAATTTGGATAATCGATTGATCTAAAGCGCGCGCAATTCTAAACTGTTGTACCAGTTAATTTAACTTTATATCTGGCCGTTTATAAATTTAAGTAGACACATGTTGCGAAATTATAATAATTTGAAGGGGGAAAGGCGGTCTCTCTCTTTTTTAATCGTTATATTTAATCAACCCTTTTTATTGCTAATGGTTACCTTTTAACTATTAAATTTAAGAAATATTAAATAATTTTTCATGGTACTTAGAGAACAGAGGGAAGTATTCAATTATAATTAATATTTCATTTCAGCAAATCTATTTATTTTAGCATTATTTAACATCAAAACATTTAATATTCCTAGCTTTTAATACTTTTATTGATTTCAAAACAATATTAGTTTTTTGAAGATAATGTTTAGAGATGGGTTCTATTTGTTCCCCACCCGCAGTGATGCTCGATGCTCATTCCCCTTTTCTTTTTGTTCAGAACTAAGGATAACGATTCTCCTGGTCTTTCACATTCGATAGGGGACACAATACGTTCCTATAGACCCCTCTTTTGTCACGAATAGGGGAGTGGTTCAAATACCTAAAAGCTACCCTTCAAGTTATACTACGAATTTTTTTTTCCTTTATTTTTGCTGTGCTTCTTGTCTTAAACTGAGGATCATAAGTTTAGATTTCATTTTTTTTACTAATAATTTCATTATAAAAAATCCGCAGTTATAATTACATTTTAATAAGAAATATAATGATTTTCGTTCAGTGATTAATCATATAAAAATACTAGTAATTACTCACCCTTTGAATTCGTTTCACTTGTTATAAAATAAGTTCCAGAACCTGACGATTGAATATATATTTATCTCTATATTTATTACAACTGAAACGCGAAATCCTACAATTGTCACACCAATTCGAAAAAGTTTATGAAGTTTGTATTCCTTATATATATTTCAAAAATATACTAAAAATAGTTATATACCTAAGATAACTATCGTCATAATAGAAAAAATTTACTAAAAGCAAACTCCCAGCCTTAGGAACTAGGAATGCAGGTTTAAACAAAGTTTTCTGTTCAGCCAACCTTCACCTGAATTTGCCAGTATTCTGGGCCATAGGGAAAGCAATAAATTTCTAGAGAAGTGTAACTATATTATAGATAAAACCATAATCTATTAATGTAATACTATAATGTTATAGCCTTTAATAATTACTAAAATATTTAAAATCAAAGCCAAACCAATAGACTTACCATGTGTATACATATTCGCCTCTTATGGACAATAACAGTAACGCATATAATTATTATGTATTGATAAAGTAGCAATATTACTATATATTTATAAACTTTTAAATTTTCTATATTTTATTTTAAAATTTATAGAAAATAAAAAATACCATCCAGACATAAACGATTAATTTTTAATAAAATATATTACAAAATTATTTAGCTAGAGGCGCCATCTATCTATGAACTGTACGACTGAAAAAACTTTTTTTATTTAACTGTTATATAACTTTTTATAAATTTAAGAGGGTAACTGCGTTCTATACAATGTTTAATAAAGTTATTAATATTTAAATATATATTAGATTTATCACTAACTAATACCTTGTTACGATAAATATAATTCAAAATAATATTTCGATATATTGATATAGATAAGTTTGAATTCCAGGAAGGAACTTTAAGAATGTTAAAATTAAAATCATCTCTTTTATCATAAATATTGCTATGTAATTTATAGTCCTTAATATATAATGATACATCCAAGTAATTAGTTTTAACAGGATTATTATTAATTTTAAGTAGCTTTAAATATCCCGGATAAAAATTGATATTGGGATTATAATTATTATTTTTACCAAAAATAATTAGGTCATCTATGTATCTAAAAATGTAATAATCATTATTAATAATATAATTATTTTCGTAAAAGTGTAAATATAAATTAGCCAAACTATTCCTAGCAGGGCCACCTTGAGGCAAACCTTTGGTTTGTTTGTACAAAGAACCATTAAAATTAATGTAGTTTTCTTTTAGGACAAAATTTATTAGAGTACTAAATTTTTGTAAATTAATATTAAGGTTATAATTTCTATGATTATCTAAAATTACCCTAATTACATCATTGATATCAATAGAATTAAAAAGATCTTCAAAGTCATAACTATGAACTGAATAAGTATTTTTATCTTTAAAAAAATCTATAATTTCTTTACTATTTTTAATTATAGCTTTATTACATTGCTTATTGATGAATTCTTGCAAAATATTGTGCAGCATTTTACCTGCAGCAGTGATATAAGTTTTAAAACCATTTGTTACTGTTCTAAATTTAACAGGATTTTTATGAAATTTAGGTGTTAAAAATATATATGGAAACTTAATCTTATGAATGGAAACATTCAATTTCTTGTATATAGCAGTGATTCGATTAGTAATTTCTTTATCTGACAATTCCAATCTATTGAAAGATTTATTGTTTAAAAAATGTTCATTAATCATAGTATTATAAAAATACTTACAGATAATAGTATAATTACTAGGCACTTTATCTATGTAAACAATGATAAAATTCTTTTGTAAATCATAAATTTTCTGTTTTACATCTTTATAAGTGAGTACTGGTTTAGAACAATAGTTAAATTTCATCAGGTCTTTTAAAATATTGTACTTAAATTCATCAAATGCCTCTAAAGGCAAACCATATTTAACTGCAGATTTAGTAATGAAGTTATTTATATCATTATTAATTTGATTTTTAACAGTATTATTGTTGTTAGAAATTGTTAATCTAAAACTAGTGCCTTTACTCATGATATCTTTTAAAATTCCATCTTTGATTATATTTAAATTGCCTGTTACTACATGTTTGTGATAGCTATCAATAAATTCATGATAGTTCTTACATTTACAGTCATCTATGTCAAGGGAAGGTGAGCTATTATTGTAATTAAAGATAAATCTGCCCATGGTTTTATTATATTTATAAGCTTTTTTAACTATTACATTCCTAACAGGAAAAAGTGACAAATGTCTATTAAAAACACTAGAAAAATTAACTTTATCAAATGTATTATTCATGAATAATAAAGTGCAGTATTCTGTAGTAGGTTTATTAAATTTATTGACATTTATATTGAATTTATTAAATAAGAAATTATTAATGTCTTTTATGATGTGAACTGCATGACACACCTTAAAGCATTCATTATTTAAAATTTCATCCAACAGTACAATTTCCTTTTTATTAAGACCAAACATGAAGTATTTGATCTGCTTGATATTAAAGTTTAATTCAAAATCATTTATAATAGCTTTAATATTATCAATTAAAGAATTCTTATCTCTGTTTTTCCTTTTAGTTCTATTGCTTCTTGAGTTTCTTTTAAAATTCTTAACTGAATTGGAAGCAGTATAAAAAAATTCTTTGTCATTGCTCTGTAACATAATTTGGAGTGTGTTTTAGCAAGGTATAAAACATTAAGACCATATGGATATATTGTATTAAAACTTCTGATAAAATGATTTTCCCACCATATATATATATATAACTTAGAAAAAGTCACAACATTTTAAATTTTACTATCAGCGGGGGGAAAAATTCAAATGCACCCATTCAAATAATTAATATTCCCTTCTCTTATGAAAAAATAAGAAAATTTTTTAGGGTTAAAAAAAAGCCAATTCTTGAAAACGTTAATCTGAAATAAAATTCAAGTGTTG
Organism: Trichonephila clavata; assembly: GCA_019973975.1. Taxonomy (NCBI): domain Eukaryota; kingdom Metazoa; phylum Arthropoda; class Arachnida; order Araneae; family Nephilidae; genus Trichonephila; species Trichonephila clavata. The sequence continues at coordinate 28,331 of BMAO01018207.1, read as the reverse complement.
ATTAACACATCCAATTTTTAAAAAATTAGCCGATAAATAAACTCATAAAAAATACTTATCTGATCACGTACATATATTTTTCAAAAAATGAATGCTGTTTTAAAATTAAAGCATTAACAAGTAATACAAAAAAATCTTTTGAAGTCAATTCCTACATTGACTGTCTAAAACCGGTAATTATTTTGATTTAACTAATTAACTAGTAGATAATGAATTAATATTTTAAAAAACTGTGTTAACATCGAGTTTCATCCTCTACAAGTCTAAAAAAATTTATTTGAACTTGATAGGATGAATAGAAAGTACTTTATTAAGGATTGAAAATTTGAACAAGATAATGTATAGAGAGAGTGAGCTAATATTAGGAATTGAAAAAAAAATAAGGAGTAATGTCTACATTATTTTTATATGGTATGATTCATTTTTAATTTTGAAATATGATCTGATGTTAAAAACACCTACAATAACTAATGTGTTCAGGTTTTTTAGTAATCGAATTTAATTAGAGCGTTGTGCACTAAAGGTATAAAATATGCATGTTTTATTGATAAGCTATAGATACATATTCAATGACTTTTGGCAGAAAATTGTCCCATATTCAATGCATCGCTAAAAATTATTCAACATTTCTTAAACCTTAAAATGAAAATTTAAATAATAGAAGTCCCTGTTTTATTAATTAAAAAACAACAAAAATGAAAATTACAGTCATTTTAAAATTAATTTAACATTGAAATTTAATAACATGGGTTTTTTTTGGCAGCAGACTTCAAATTTATATGCAGTCACATCTCAGCTAGAACGTTTAATTTGAATTCTATTCATTACCATACATCATTCGAAAAATTTGAGATCCCATTTCTTATATTAAGTCGCGCTTGTAGAATTTTACAAAGTGGATTCTTGGTAAAACCAGGATTCGAATCCATGAATTATCTTCTAGACTGCGATCCATTGAAAAAGATAAAAATTGTAGAAATACCTAATACGAAGTAAAAATAGACGCGAAAACTAAATACTACTTAGAATTTTCTTTTAGATTATAAATTTTTATAAGTAGGTCTGTACTGTGGAAATCTGTCACGAACTGATAAAAGAAAGTAGAAAATGGAAACGACAGATTTTAAAGAATTAAAAAAAACTAAACTTTATTTAAAAAAAGATTTATTTCGATGGAAAATAAATTGACTGATTTGAGCATACCAAATTGTATCAAAATTTTTAAAATTTCATATGAATTTTATTAAACTTGCCAATAATTTTATTTTACATAATTATTCCCGTGAACAAATGGTTAGAAATTTGTATTGTTTTTAATATAGCAATTATAAATCAAATAATAAATGGAATGTTTTCGGTATAAGAATGTTTACTTAATTAAACGAATCGTTAAATTAACTTAATAAATTTATTAGTATTAAATTCTAAAACGATGTAAGCAATATACAAATTTTACCTCCAAGATGTATACACAATATATGTAGAGAGAGTGAGACCTTATCGCTCCCTGTAACGTGCCATATTAAATGAGCATTAATTATATATAATTCAACCTTGCATTTATTTTAACTAAATAGTTTTGTACAAGGAAAATTTTAGATACTTCCATTCTTTAACGATATAATTACTTAATGTTTTATATAAAAATGACACCTCTTTAAATTGATGAAAGTTTAGTTTCACAGAAAACGGGACGACTATTTAAGGACTGAAGAGTAATAATATCCAGAATAGTGAAATAAATGTTTCTTTTGTCGGTAAAATTTTTAAAAAATAAACGATATGCAACGATAAAAGAAGGATTTTTTCAACAACATAATATTTGAAAGAAACATATTTACTATTTAATGTGATATAGGTGCTGGTAGCGACGTTCTCTTTCTCATTTGTTCGTTTTCCCTCTAGTTGTTACTTTCACTCTTTGCCGACAAATGTATTTAAATATCACAAATTTTTTAACCTAGCTCGTTTTAAACTCATCGTCAGGAGTGAAAAAATACAGGTAATGGGCTTAGAGAGAAAGGGAGCTAGAAAAAGAGAACAGAGTCACGTTAAAACTTTTAAGTACCTTTTGAAATTGTTTAACTAATTAAGAAATACCTCTTTGTAGGATTTAGGTATTAAATAAGTGGAATTAATTTATTGAATTAGAATTTCGGGTTGTGTTGCAAAAGATGTTGCGAAATAATTTAGAGCTCACATAAATAGTCCGCGGCAAATGTTATGATTATTAATAAATTCACTGAAAAAAATGGAAACGGATTTATTATTTTCAAGATACATTATAAGTACATTTTATAAAGATATTCATGTTCTTTATGATCTCGGAATTTTGTTCATTAAAATTTTTTCAATATGATTGATTGCATAATATAAAACACCTGAATTTGTTTGTAATAGTTTGCATAATATAGTCTTGTATTGATAACTCAAATCAAAGGCGCAATAGCCCATGAGAGCCAAGGCCTATGGTGCCCGTATTAGTTTTTCTGTTCTTGGGCACTGAGGTGCATGAGTAGATGTTCCGTTCAGGTGGTTAGTCTGACATAAAACCCTCAATGTTAAATTCCCGTGCAAGCTTGGTACTTATTTATCGACCCACTGAAGGGATGAAAGTTGGGTTGACCTTGTCAGCCCAAGGTTTGATCCCCGGACCTGTGTCGCTGAAACGTGATGCACTGCCACTCGGCCACTGGGCTACGATTATATTGATAACTTCTGTTTAATATGCTCTGTATTAATTTATAAAACAGAAATGTACAAATAGGAGCCTTAGTTTACCATAGCAATTATTCTATAGAAGCAATTTTCAAAATTTTATTCCTTGAATTGTCGTTTTTGCATGCATTATCTATTTTCTAAAGATATTACCTCAAGAAACTAAAAAAAAAAATAATGTGACTGGCTCAAAATCACTTTCAAATATGAATTTTTGTTTATATAAGCGATAGATCTCGTAATTGTGACCTGTAGTTTAGTAACAATGATGATACCAGAGCTCGTATATATATACGAGTATACTTCACATATTTGATATGAACTGTCTTCGATGAAATCAAAACTGGCACGATTGGAAGCCCGCTGTTTGTGATCACAACAGTAGACTTCCATAACCCAAATATCAATTCTAATGCAAACATAAAAATTAAAATAAAAAGCATTGCATATTTCTAATTTTTTAGTGAAAAAAAATACGAAATAAATTTTTTTGTAAAAAGTCATGCAATTAAAATCTAATATAATTTCGTATTTTCATATCAAGCCATTTATTCAATAGAAATCAATTCCTTTTTGTAAAACTTAATTATCTAATGAAAATTAGTCATTTTCATTTTTCAACTTTCTTTTAGATTAAAAAAACTGCATTTCATGATAAGTTTCTGTTATATAATCGTAGATATAAAAATCTGTATTATGAGGAATAATCCTACTTAATTAGCAGATTTTCTATTTTCTATTAAAATATTTTATATAGCTTTTATTTTTTAGTTGATATTATATTCTGATTATTTTTGTGCGTCGAGGCTCAAATCTTGATTTGATCAAAGGTTCATCATGTGAATTTCAGCAAGTATAAATTATTACATAAAACAAAAACAATGAAAGAGGAATTCAACTGTCATAAACTTTTTCTGAATAGGTGAAAAATATACTACTTAATTTTAACTGTAATATATTTCAGCAAATTTTAATTTCTTACAAATTAAGAGAAATACATGATTGTTTCAGAGTTAATTATAGTCTCTTTTATTAGTTTTATTAATTTTTGTACCGTATCCATAAAACTTAACGCTATTTTAGTTCCTTGATATTATATGACAGAATCGAATGAGATATGTGTTTTGATATTGTTTATTACTTATTCACTTTTTAAGTTCTGAAACTAACAAAATGCTATTCATCATTTTTTTAAACGCTATGATTTACCAACAAATCTAAATCTAATGCTAACAGTTTTTAAATATTGTCTGTGGCCAAGGAACAAATCTTAATCCGACGTTGGTTAAAACATCCATTTTGGCTTAAAAGGAGAAAAGTGATTTGGTAAACATTATTTTTTGAACATTTTCACTTTGTAAAATTTCTGTTGATATAATATATCTGGTCTTTAACAATAATAAAATAAATTTAAAATTATGTTCCAAGTTTCTGACATGGATATAATGTTTATTATCTTCTTTTAGAAAACTGTGGATTGAGGAACACATTTATTTTAATATCTTCCGTTGTATATACGCCAATTCTATTTCAAATTTTACATCGATATTCGAAATATGTTAATTTCAATTTTAGAAGTAGGTTTAGTTATTGAAATATCGTTAAATCGTACAGGGACACATAGAGCGATAGCATTAAAATCGATTTATTTCTCATCTAAGGCCTCTGAAAGGAAAAATATGCATTAGTCATAAAGCGAATTATTTTACAGTCGAAAAATCTGACTGCCTTCTACTCCCCACCGGGGAACGAAATTCGGCCTTGAACCCCCCTTACCCCCCATGAGAGAAAAGCGACAAAGAAACACTCCAGCTAAAACTGTTGTTCCTACCCTCCTTCTCATGTGTCGCTGACGGAGCTACATTTTCTGTTTCCTTTCAGAAACACAGAAAGAGAAAAAGCACAGCTCATTGAGCTGGTGCATCGTTATCTCCTGAGTTAGAAAGAGGAGGGGTCTTTTTGTATAACTAGTATAGCCGGCAAGTTTCCAGTGTTTCAACAATATGATGGATAATACTACCCTTTGCAGGAATCACTTCCTGGAAACAACGTAAAAGTTTGCAGGCAGCGACCATAAATCTTGGTTGTCCTTCTGCCATCTCAAATGGGAAGAGTCAGTTAAATGTTTAACCCCCCCTTCTCCCCTCCGTTTTCCATTTTACTTAGTATCGACAAAAGTCATACTCTCAACTTAGCTAATGTAGCACTTATAGTGTTGCATAAGAAAATGAAATTCTCATGAAAAATGCAAGGAAGGGAAAAAAAACTTGGAAAAGCCCCGACAGTAAGGAGTAAAATCGAAGTGCCAATTATAAGAAAAACATCAAAAATAGAAAGTTGTAAAGTATATATCAGCCAGGGATACAAGTGGCACGTTTCCAATACTAAAATTACAAAAGAAATTTATTTGACTCCTTTTGCGTGAAAACTAAAAAAAATTTCTGATGAAATGAGTTTAGTAATTATAATTCTTTCTGAATATTTATATGGAGTTGAAAAAAGAAAACAATACTTTAAAAAAAACCCATTTTATATTTCAGTCTAAGCCTGAGAATTAAGTGTAATGAATTCAGTCTGTTGTATCTGAAGTCAATGGAGAATCCCAGTATGTTGGTTTTAAATTCACAAAAAAATTATTATAAATATACTGTAAATCTATTTAACATAAAGGATGGATTTGTATAGAAAAACAAATTATTGATGAGTTTTATTGAAATTAAATTAAAATATTATTTACTATCTAGACTGAAATAAAAACTTTGTCCGAAATCATAAAATTAAGATGTCCATCTTAATAAACATATTTTGTTTGTATTTTTTTCAAGAACATTTGTTTTCCATTTTCTTGTTAATTAGTGTTGCAAAGTGATAGTAAAAATTTTCCAGCATTTTTTCCCAGCAGTCTCTGATAGCGAGTTTGGCCGCGGTAACCAAGTGGTCAAGGTATCGGAACATGGGCAGGTATACCATGAGTTCGAGCCTAGTAGCACTAAAGACCAGCGGTGTAGGGGTGCAATGCACGTTAAATCTATCGAGAGTTCAAACGTCCTCCCGTTGGTGTGGTAGTTAGGAGAGGGGGGTGCCAACTCAGGTGCCGTCTTCGTCACTTGACCGTGGTTCAAAATGACGAGGTCCGTCACCAAAAGCCCTCGTGTAGCTGAACAGAGTGACGTTAATATTCACTCACTCACTGATAGCGAATTTTTTCTCTTTGTGAAGCTCCAATTATTCCTACATAAAAAAATTTAAGAATGAAATAAATTCGACATTTTTAATTAATATGACAATTGCCTAAAATAATTACAAATTTTTATGCATCTTTCGCAACAGGCAATACATTTAAAAAATTGAATTATTCTCAAATTATACATAATTCATTGACAAAAGAATGAAATAAACTATTTAAAATATATTGAAATAATTAAAAAAGTTCGATTGTATTCATTTTAAAAATAAATTTTAGAAAATATATAGCACACTAATGCGTATTTCTGGCGGTAGTTTTTTTTTTTAAAAAAAGAAAGAAAGCTATAGAAATTTTTAGAAATATTCCCCAAATTTCAATCGGACAGATAGTTGCATTTTTAAGAATAGCATTAAAACTGCGTTTGTACTTGTATAAATGAATTTTGAAAAACGGAATGCAAAGGATAAAACTTTTGAATTTGATTCTTTTCTCCTTATAGTGAATGTGGTGTTGTGTGGCCATTAGAAGAATGATATACCATCTTTCGTCATCGTCTTCCCATCAAAACAATTTACAGAGTTAACATTTCCAATAATTAAATATTGATTAACATATTTTAAATTTGAAACAAATCTGAAAAATATAAATAAAATTATTCAAGAAAGTTGTTAATTTTAGAACTGCAATAGTAAATAAGATGATCAAGTGTATCCACTAAAAATTTGACATATTTTGATATTAAGTGGAAATATACTAGGAAATATTAATATTATTATAAGTTACTTAATATAATATTATATAAAATTATAACTTATTATATAAAATTATAATATGTTACTAGGAAATATTGAGTGATAAAAATATTCTTTCTTTCTTTTTTTTAATAAGACATATCTTCAAAATAACCAAAACCTGCTTGTAACAATTGACAATTCATGCGTAATTCAATTCAAGTGAGCTATTAAAGGAAAACGAACTAAAAGAAGGTAAAAAATTGTTTTAATCGTTCACAGAAAAAGTTCCAAAATTTAAAAGAATGAAGAAAAGTATAAACTTTATTCACTAAAATAAAATTTTTAGTAAAAAATCTTATAATTTTTTTTTTAGTATTTTATTTGCAGATTTGTATAAATCAAATATTGATTTTTACCTTAAAAGTTATTATATGAAGTAATCAAAAATAGTTTTATTGTAAAAATATTATATAAAAAAATAATAGAAATAAAGAATATATAAAATATACAGCATGTAATAAATAAAGAAGATAAGAGAAAAAAACTTTAAAAAATTAAACTTTTTCAATACTATTTTCTCAAATTTCTATAATTTTTAATTTTACATTAAAGTAACAAAAATTACTAAATTTCAAAAAATATCAAGTGTCCCAAAAGAAAATTGGAATTTTTACCTTTATAAGGAATTAAATAAAAAAATAAGGAACTGTGTTTTTATGACGTTTAATATGCATAAAAAATTTCTATTTTAATTTCTTCAAACACTAAAAATATTATCCTAAGAATCTTTAAAAATTTATTATGCACAATATTTTCGAAACTGACATTAAAAATCCATTTCTGTTTATGTATTCTCTTTAAAAAATGTAATTATTTTTTGGACTATATTATCTTGCGGAAGAACCGAACTCCACCACTTATTTCTAGTTCTAAATTACTTCGAGTTGCGCTATCTCTGTGACGTAGCCAGAAGTAAGAAGATCTAACAGACGGCAGCCACATTAGAATGATACTCGCGCTGCTTGGCATTTTTGGCGTATTTTGAAGCGTGAAAAAAGCCCCTGTTTCTAAAGACATCCCACAGATAGTGCCAGGATACTTTTTAAAACAAATTTATTCTTGCCTATCAGTACTTACTTTTGGTGATATTTTTTTGAAATATAATCACTAGCTGAAATCATTATAACTTGGAAATTATGAGAAATAGTAGACAGTGGAAAGGATTTATGATTAAAGGCTCATTCACACCAAGGCGTTCGCCGTCGCGATCAAAGTAGAAATCAGAGACATTTTCGTCGATCGATTCACACCAAAGAGTTTTCGTACACGCGCGGTGGATTTCTGCTCATTAGGTGTCGCTGAAGATAGTAGTTGAAAATCACTCTTAGGTAGTTAATTCTGACTTGTTAAGTATGGATCGCAAGAGAAAAGAATTTTTTGCAAGTTTGTTAGCATTAAAAAGGGAGGGGGAAAAACAATAGCGGGTTCGACGTTTTTTTTTTTTTTTAAAGCGATTAAGCCCAACATCTATGCTAATAGTTGAGATGCGAGTATCAGACACAGAAATCTATTTTAATTTTTTTCGAATGTCGCCGCAGCTTTTCGATAATTTACTATCAATAGTTGGGCCAATTATTTCTAAAATCGAGATATTATAGAGATAGTATTCAACCAAAGGATAGATTGGCTTCACCTCTGAGGTTTATACAAATTTTTCTTCTAATGTGAATAAATTAGTTCTGAAACTTTTGATGCTCTTACAAATGTTCATTTAAAAAATTTAAATAAGAATGTTTAAAGCAACTTTTCTTACTTGCTGTGTTGGTTAAACATTGAATTTTTGTCATGTAGCAGAGATTAAAAACAAAACATTATTTTGTGATAGTAATCAATTTAAAAACACAAATTAAGTTAATTTTTCTTAACATGCATAATTACATTGCTAATGATGCATGTTTCTATTAGGTATTGATACATAATTAACTCTTTCATGCACTGAATTTTTGATAAAAATAATGCACTAAAGTGAAATAATTACAAATATTTTAGATAAACTTCACTAAACTATAATTATTGAACAAAGGCTGGTACATATTAATATTAAACATTTTTTTTCTTTCAAATAAAGGGTGTCTAAAGTTTTAAAAAATAGGAGGCACATATTTTATACCACCACACTTCAAGCAGCATGATAGTTCTGAAAACTTTATTTTTTCTTCCCTATGAAAAATGAGTTGCAGACACGACTCATCGAGGGAAAATAAATAAATACTCTTCATCTTATGCTGCTATTCATCCCATAAATTAAAACATTTTCAGTTTTTTCTAATCTAGTCTTGTAAGCTTAGTCTTAGTTTGGTCCTAATTTACCTAATGTTTGTTTTAATTTTAAATATTCTATTCTATACATTATTTTATTTTACCTAGTTTTTATTTAGTCAACATATCTAATAAGTATTAGTTGTATTTATTTTTTCTTGTACATGAGCTATATCTCATTCAAGCCATTTGTGTAATTTTGTATGTACTATTATTTAATAAATATTATTATTATTTTTAAAAAATGTAACTAACAACAACAATAAACACAATATTTGGCACAATAAACATGTCCATTATTGAGAAAAAATAAGCAAAATGCATTTTGTATTTCTAAAGAAGATGGCCTTTAATAGCGTGGTGGTGCATTTTTTGGGCACTCATATTTTCATACTAGCAATACACATGTAAGGTACTAATTATTGTAATACTGACTCCTTTAGTTACATAATATATGTACTTACCTGGTTTGTATCAAATATCACAAGAATCATTTTTATTTACACATAAAAATACACAACACAGTCACTTCCAAAAAATAACACTTAACAGACGATCAAAGAATGAACTACTACATAAACCCATTACATGCAATTAGCTTCTGATATCTGTTGGAAACTTGAGTAATTGCTAGGATTTGACCTCTGTGTTGGTTCAGAGAATGTACCCCCCCCCTAGCATCAATTTCTGAGGCATTGAAAGAAGTGGTGCATTTTATGAACCACCACACAATAAACAAATAAGAACTTGTGGTACAACATATGTACCACCAAGGATGAAAGAGTTAATAAGCTCAACACAATGTGACCAGTGTTTATCATTCTTTTTTGTTGGTTGCACATCTGAATACAAAAAAATGTGACAGATGTATGTTACAAACATATATTTATCAAAAGATTTAATTAAATATCTGACATCCTTGCTTACTGAATGAAATATTTTTTTATTAGTTCACAGCAATGCAAACTCATCAAAAAAATATACAGATTGAATTATTTCGCAAATCTTTTGATTTTAAGAAAGTCAATATCAATCCATGTCAATTGCAACTGGGCAAAAAAAAAATAATATCAAATAATATATAACAGGAAAACTAAATAAAATAATATCTGTCTTGAGTAAATGTTGATGTAATTACATATATTATTTGCAAAGCTACAAAACTCATGCACTTTTAATTGTTTGTAGAAAATTCTTGTGTAACAGATGGGCTCTCTTGACGCATAGGGTTAAAAAACTGTAATCTAGATACATGCTCAAAAATTATGATCATAAAAACTATTAAATTTTACGATAAAAAAAACTATAAGATGGCATTTCTTACAAAACTTAAATAATAACAAGATAAAAAAAAATGCGAAATATTTTCATACAAGAATAAATCTGAAATACATTTTATTTAATGCACATTTTATCATTATTGGATATATTAAAATATGTAAATTAACTCTAGGGTATATATGCTTTATCATCAAGGAAGTTTTTTTGAAATAGTTTTTAATGCTAAGGTGTTTTTGATATTCTGTATTGCAAGAAGAAATTCTTATTCTGGAATTTTGTATAAAAAAATGCTTCAATTTTTTTTTATACTTATATTATAGATTTCTACACTATAAGAAAATATTAAATAGTTTTTTTTATTTTGTAACACAATTGTGCCATAACACACGACCTATTATCAATTTTTTCAAGAAAAAAAATAAATAAAATGTAAATAAATAATTACAAGAAATTCTTAAGGAAGTATAAATTTTCTTCCTAGCAATTTTTTCTCAAGCTTTTATTATTAATTGATGGGTTTTTCTTTTCTCTATGTCGTGGTCAAAAATTTTAAAAGCTTTTTTCTCGCATTTTAAAGCACTCAATTGAGCTGGAATTTAAAAAACAGGATTATTTTAGAAGACAATTTAATTATAATTAATAAAAATTAATTGATTAAAACTAATTATTCAAAGAATTACAGATACAGCCATGTTGGCGCCATTCTTGGCGACACAGTGACCATTTCAGCGCGCGACTTGGGTCAAAACCTTTTTTTCTCACATTTTAAAGTGCTCAATTGAGCTGAAATTTTCCATACACGACTGTTTTGGGTGACAATACAGTAATTTAATAACAATTAATTTACAAAAATAATTATTCAGAGCGTTACAGATATATCCACGTTGGTAGCATTTTTGGCAATTTAACGACATTTTGGCGACGTGTCAAAATTATAAAAGTTTTTCTCACGTTTTAAAGCGCTCGATTGAGCTGAAATTTAATGCACACGATTGTTTTGGATGATAATACGATAATTTAACTATAATCAAAAAAAAATAATTGATTAAAAGTAGATTTTTGAAGAATTTAATTTTATTCATAGTTCCTATTGTTTATAATGTGTAACGGTTGAATTAGTAACAATACAAAAGCATATTCATCCGTGATTGGTTAACTGTGCGACACGTGACTAAACTATGCACGCTCAAACGCCTGAACTTGAATCTTTTTTAAGTTAAAATAGTGGCGATCACAACTTCTTCCACTGCCGGAGATGAAGTATCTGATTAGCTAGACGCTCAACGCTTCACGCTGACTGCCTTGGTGTGAATGCAGCTTAACAGAATGAGGCACTTCAGTTCTTAATTTTGCTGAGAATACCCAAGCCAAACAAGCACTCTAGAAATCTTTTAACGTGTTGCTTATCATACTATACTGATGCTGTCGTTTTTTTTTTTTTTTTTTTTTTTTGCATCCTGAAAATCCACTGACTTGGGCTGGGGTCGAAACCACAAGCTTGAGCGTACGAGTCCAGCGCAGAAGTAACTGTGCCCCCCACCCCCACCCGCCATTTTTCTCTTTACAGTTCTCTATGATTTTTAATCATTTTTGATATTTTAAAAGATATGTGAGCCCTTAAAATAAATCTAAACCAAAATCGACTTTCATTTGCAAATGCTGCTCTTTGTCTTGATAATTTTTTTTATATTTTAATGTTTATAATACACTTCTGACTGCCCATTACAATCCACTGTTTAGAGAAGGAGGAAGATAAATAAAGTAGCACAGGCGGTTAATCAGGGTACCATCTGTTGTAAATAATATGCGTAAATCTATTTATAAATTTAAATATCCATTTATTAAATTAAAAGAAGATGTTATTTTTTAAAAAATATAAAAAATAAATTAATTTTTAATGTACAGGTTATTTCTGTTCTCTAACAAGAATAGGTAAATGTGTAGTATATTTTTAAAAATGTCAACCTTAAATAAATGAAAAATCTTTAAAAGCTAGATATATTTGAAATTTTTTTAAAAATGTCTCAGTCGGCTGCGTGTTTTACATGCCTGCAATTGAGCAACCATAACCGAGACGCTTTAGTCGAATGTTTAAGGTAGGCACTCTTCTTTTAAGTTATAAGTATGTTCAATAAAGCATTGCTTAAATGGCGATGCACTTAATTTTAGTCGAAGATCGCAATTCCCCCCTGTTAGCAAGCTAGGCAAGTAGAGAGTATCAGTTCAAGTATCATTTTCTTTATTTGAATGTGGTTAAAAATTATGAGGTCCATTTCAAATACATGAGCGTTGCTAATAAGAATAACTTGACACAATTTCGCAATCAGTTTGTATAATTTCCAAAAATGTGTTATGAACTACCAAGTTAAATTGATTTACATTATTACAGTTTCCCTTTTTTGCCTCTCTTCGTTCATAATAGCTTTATTTCATTAAAATGGATAACCTTAAACCTTACAGTATATATGAAAGAATTACTATGGAAGTGAGCTAACCTTGTAATCTTCTCAGAGACCTTTCAGGAGACTCTTCCTTTGAGACTATAATGGTTTCAAAGTAAATCACATCATTACCAGACGCTATTACATTCACACTAAAATTCCATTTGTTATTTCTAACATAATTTGAAAATTTTAGTTAAGAAAAAGATTTATTTTTTAATAAAACTTTTTGGTACTTAAACCTACTTTTGTGGTACTTAATTATTTATCTTGAATTATTAATAACTGTACTTAACTGTAAAGATAATGAACTATTATTTTGGAATTTAGTATATAAATTGGATAGGAGATTTTAAACTGGAGAAGATTAATTTTTGTCTAAAATCTCCTAATTCATTATAACAATAAAAATTCACCAAATTTGTCAACAAAAGAAAACTGTCAGCAAAAAATTTTTTTGTTTCATTGTTCAGTTTGTATCTTTAATTTAAAAGATGCTGTTGGTTAAGATTTATTAAAAAAAAGATGCATTCAGATCAAACTTAACATCTTTATTTGAGACTCGTATTGAAAATCATTGCTGTGCTGACTACTGCTATGGGATACAGTACCAGACTGAATATGCATGAGCATAGCTATAAAACATCCTGCGAACTTAGTGGAAACAAGTGGGCCTGTTCTAGATGTACACTGCATTTTAAGGGGCTACCATCTGATGAGAGAAAATATAGTTTGTGCTACAAATTCTATTAGATCATTTATTGCACCCAATAATAAAACAAAATTTTCTATCTTGCTTGTAAAAACCTTACTTGATTTTTTTAGTGGTATTACATTAAATTTATAAATACAGTGGAAATCATTTAACACGAAACTGAGGGGACTAAAATATTTTTTGATATTAAAAGATATTGTAAAAAGAAAAACAAAAGGGGGGGGGGAGTGACATATATTCAACAAAATTAATTTAGATTACATTTTATTTATATAGATATATTCCCACATTGCCGTAATTTGTTCTCTTTTTTTCACATTTATTGAAAATGTAGCGCAGAGGTTCCCAAACATTTTTGTTTCATAGATCCTTTGCCATGTTTTTTGCATTTGGGTAGACCCCTTCTTACCTAATGTCAAATTTTTGTATTTTTATCAGCTTAAATATCTTTTTGACAGCTGGTATAGAGCTATTTCCTTTAAAAGATTAAAATTTTTAACTCTTGTGAAACGTAGTGTTTAAAATTTAAGAAACACATGTTCATTAATTTTAAATTGAAATTTAATAATTCATTAAATAACAGTTACATAAAACAACTGAGCAAAAAACAAAATGCTTTTAATAAGAGTGATGAATCTCGTCCTTAAATAACAAATTTTCACAATTAGCACACTTCAACCTTGACGAGTTTAACCCTAAATCTCCTCTATTCCATAATTCAGGTTAAATAACAGGTATGGCTTTTTAACGCCAAAATTGCTGACATCCGTTTCCAAACTTTACTGTATCTTTGTTAGTGCCTATTCCAATCAATTCCTCCTAAAATGTGACATTTATTTTCTTCAATGCGACCATATCATTCATTGTCTCCTGTGGTGTTACCATAATCATAGCATTCTCAAACCTAATTTCAAAATTTGAATTGAATACATTTAAATGTTGAACGTGGGTTAAAACATCTTCCTGGCGGATTGTCTGTGACAAAATGAGTAACTGCAAAATTCACAATGTCCAATATTATACTCATTTTTTTAGCTTAATTCTGGCAAGAAAAACTGAAATGTTTTAGTAAAACATATGCTTGTTTTAATAAAATATATGTTTGTTTTAATAAAATATAGCTACAAATTAACCTTATTAAATTTAGTCAAATCTGTTGAAAAGGTAAAACCTGGTTTCCACTTAATTACATTTTCATTTAAAGTTAATGTCATAGTCTGGTTTAATGAGTCACTATCGTAGACCCCATTTACACCTCATGAACCTTTAAATAATTTTTTTACTGTCGTAGAACTCTTGCAGGTCGTCAAAGACCCCTGGGGGTCTATATAGACGACTTTGGGAATAACTGAAGTAGAGTTAGCTATACCAAAATCTTTACAGATTTCCGTTTTTGTTTTTGATCAACTGTCTTAAGAATCTCAATCTTCATTTTAAGCTAAATAGTAGTTTGCTTTGGGTCCCCTAGAATCCTATGGTGTACTTTACGCCACAGGAACATGAGATGTTTTTTTGTGTTTGTAGGGGTGGGGGATGAAAGTAGCTTAGAAAAGCAAATTTGGCTCCTGTCACAGGCTATTATGAGGGTATTTCAAAGCCAATTTTGAGTCCTTGCTACAAAACATGAAACCACCTCTTTTTATTCACACCCCTCTTATATCTCGCCTGTGTGATTGAAGTTTTCCATATTTTCTTCATTCCCAGAAGGGAAATCTTTTTCTTGTTGAGAGAAAGAAAATATACATGAAAAAACATAGTAGTTTGTTGGGACCATTGTATTATTTCATGTTAACTGATATTTCGTCTTTAGCGTTTACATGTTAAGCATATTCCACTAGTAATTGCTTATATTATTACACATTTAAATATTGTTTATGTATTCTGTTTTACAATGTACTGTTGCAGGAATTATGAAATATATTTAAGATTCATAAGAATAGTTTATCGATATTAAAATTAATTTTAATTCATAAAAAGTATAGATTATCCAAAATACTTTGATATAAATTGTTTAAAATTTAATCACTTAATAAAAACCTTAAGTATTGCCCTTTTTAATTTAAGAAATTGTTCTTGACAGTGAATGTAAAATTAAAATCAGATATATTAAGTAAAATAAGCATAAATTCAATATAAAAGTATAATTTAATGTAATTATTTTATTCTTTATTTTTAAAAGTCAACTTTAGATTTATTTCACAAAATTCCATTAAAAGTTGGAGATTTTAGAGGATAACTGAATTTTTATCAGTTAATTTTTTTATATCCAATATTTCCACGTATATTCATGTCATTTTTTTCCTTCATATTATTAATATTAATTTTCAAGAAGCATTGCCTTTTCTTTGTTTATGGGAGTATCTCATGTTCTGTCTTCTTTTGTATTTTCAAATGAAAAACTGTGCTTTAGAGTTGAGAAACTTTTTCATTGAATTGATTGATAGATTCTTGAGGGTTTTTATTCATCAAGTTAATAATAAAAATTCAATCTATTTCTCTGATCTCCATCTCTAATTGATTTTGCTCGCATTGCTAAGGTATACCATATAGTTGTTAAAATTCTTTTTTCATCCATGTTTACAGCATCAAACAAAAACAGAAAATAAAAAAATAGCAATCAATATCAAAATTGAAATTTTAAACAAAAGCGAAATCCCAAAGCGAATAGTTTATAATAGGATAGTAACTTAGCAAAGTCGCTGGAACAGGTTTTCATCCAAATTTGAACTTTATTGTGACTGTTTTGTCTCTGATTTAAAAAGAAAAAACTTTCTATTAACATATGATTATAACTTGGAGAAAAAATCTTTAAAATTGCAATGTTTATAATGTATGCAACTTTTTACAAATTGCTATGTATTTGCTTTATTTCAAATTTCAAAGTAAGATAGAACTATTTTTCAAGCAGATAAGTGCATTTTCTATCTTACCCAATCTTATCAAGTTTAGGTGAAAAGAGATGTAGTTTAGAAAGTGGGAGTTAATTCTGTTTTTGGAAAGGAAAAATAAATAATCTTGTGAACAGAAATTATTTAAGTTTAACAAATATGCTAAACTTTGAAATATGTGTATAAAATATTGTTCTTGTGAAATTTTAAGTTTGTATTTGCATTGGAAAACTCAAATGCTTATAGATGTTTTGATTGGTAAACCATAGTACAGCTAAAATGTTGAAGGAGGTATTGTTACTCTTAAAATTAGCAAATGTGATGTAGTTATTTCGTTTAGCTATATATTCTAGCTGTGCTATGTTTTTTCAAAATTTAAATATTGATATTCATGGCTACTTTAACTTTCAGAGAAGTAGGAGAATTAAGACAAATGTAGAATTGCAGAATGAAATCAAAACAAGAAAGAAAATCAGAGGTATAGGAAAAGAATTCCAAGATTCCTGTGAGAATAATAAACCTTTTTAGAGAAAAGGGGATGAGCTACATAAATATGGACTGTTTCAGCAAAATTTTCAATCTTTAATGCATTTGGCTCATCAGTATTGTTTTTTGAAGGGTTTTTGCTTGAAACCAATCATTTACCAATTATAAAAGGTCAGTGTGCTATTTATCATCTACACTGCAAGCTTTTTGTTTTATGGAGCTTAAGTTGGTTCAGTCTGAATTTTGCTCTAAGGAAGTATGAAATACAGGTATTGTGATATACATTTAAGATTTCATTTAAATTGTTGCTGAAAGTCTAATTTAAGTTAAAAATTTCCAAGTACCAGCAATATTATAATGATTGAATATATTTTAATATATTATCAGCAAATTGAACTGAAAATAGTTGGATGATAGATTATTTAATTTTAAAATGTAATATTCCGCTGGATCTCATTTTGTGCATAGATGTAAAGTATAACTAGATTTCAGTATTGCCTTCGACTCAAAAAAATTATAGAATTATAAACAGCTTTCCAAAAAAAGTATGTACCCTCTTCATTTCATATAGATTTAAATAAGGATTCCTGCGATCTCACCCAGATTTCTTATTCTGTAAAGATGACTACTACTCGAAATGATATCTTAGAACATTTTTTCAATAACCTACCCAACAAAAAGCCTCATGTTTTTCAAATATGCAACAAGAATTTCAATTGCAGTAAAGCTTCACACTTGCCTATTCATGCCCAGGAAATGTCTCATGTTTGCGAAATTTGCAGCAAGGTTTTCTCACAAAGTGGGGAATTAAAAAGGACATTTACGTATTCATACCAAGGAAAAGCCTCATGTTTGTGAAATTTGCAACAAGGTTTTCTCACAAAGTGGGGAATTAAAAAGGACATTTACATATTCATACTCAGGAAAAGCCTCATGTTTGTGAAATTTGCAACCAGGTTTGCTCACAAAGTGTAGATTTAAAAATACATTTACGTATTCATACCAAGGAAAAGCCTCATGTTTGTAAAATATGCAACAAAGCTTTCGGTAGAAGTTGTAATTTAAAAATACATCTATGTATTCATACAAGGGAAAAGCCTTGTGTTTCGAAAATTTGCAACAAGACTTTCTCGCAAAGTGGTAATTTAAAAAGACATTTACGTACTCATACCAAGGAAAATCCTCATGCTTGTGAAATTTGCAGCAAGGCTTTCTCACAAAGTAGTGATTTAAAAAGACATTTACGTATTCATACTAAGGAAAAGCCTCATACTTGTGAAATTTGCAACAAGACCTTGCGAAGTGGGGATTTAAAAATGCATTTATGTATTCATACCAAGAATAAGCCTCATGGTTGTGAAATTTGCAACAAGACTTTCTCACAGAAAGGGAATTTAAAAAGACATTTATGTATTCATACCAAGGAAAAGCCTCATGTTTGTGAAATTTGCAACAAGGCTTTCTCACAAAGTGGTCCATTAAAAATGCATTTACGTATACATACCAAGGAAAAGCCTCATGTTTGTGAAATTTGCAACAAGGCTTTCTCACTAAGTGGTAATTTAAAAAGACATTTACGTACTCATACCAAGGCAAAACCTCATTCTTGCGAAATTTGCAACAAGGCTTTCTCACAAAGTAGTGATTTAAAAAGACATTTACGTATTCATACCAAGGAAAAGCCTCATGTTTGTGAAATTTGCAACAAGGCTTTCTCACAAAGTGGTCCATTAAAAAGACATTTACGTATTCATACCAAGGAAAAGCCTTATGTTTGTGAAATTTGTAACAAGTCTTTCTCACTAAGTGGTAATTTAAAAAGACATTTACGTATTCATACCAAGGAAAAGCCTCATATTTGTGAAATTTGCAACAAGACTTTCTCACATAGTGGGGATTTAAAAATACATTTACGTATTCATACCAAGAAAAAGCCTCCTGTTTGTGAAATTTGCAACAAGACTTTCTCACATAGTGGGGATTTAAAAATACATTTACGTATTCATACCAAGGAAAAACCTTATGTTTGTGAAATTTGCAACAAGGCTTTCTCACAAAGTGGTAATTTAAAAAGACATTTACGTATTCATACCAAGGAAAAGCCTTATGTTTGTGAAATTTGTAACAAGGCTTTCTCACGAAGTGGTCCATTAAAAATGCA
Source organism: Trichonephila clavata (assembly GCA_019973975.1). Taxonomy (NCBI): domain Eukaryota; kingdom Metazoa; phylum Arthropoda; class Arachnida; order Araneae; family Nephilidae; genus Trichonephila; species Trichonephila clavata. The sequence continues at coordinate 9,401 of BMAO01018207.1, read as the reverse complement.
TTTGCGTATACATACCAAGGAAAAGCCTCATGTTTGTGAAATTTGCAACAAGACTTTCTCACATAGTGGGGATTTAAAAATACATTTACGTATTCATACCAAGAAAAAGCCTCCTGTTTGTGAAATTTGCAACAAGACTTTCTCACATAGTGGGGCTTTAAAAAGACATTTACGTATTCATACCAAGGAAAAGCCTTATGTTTGTGAAATTTGTAACAAGTCTTTCTCACTAAGTGGTAATTTAAAAATACATTTACGTATTCATACCAAGGAAAAGCCTCATATTTGTGAAATTTGCAACACGGCTTTCTCAGAAAGTGGGCAATTAAAAATGCATTTACGTATTCATACCAAGGAAAAGCCTCATGTTTGTGAAATTTGCAACAAGTCTTTCTCAAAAAGTGGTATTTTAAAAATACATTCTCGTATTCATACGAAGGAATAGCCTCATGTTTGTGAAATTTGCAACAAGACTTTCTCACGGAGTGGGGATTTTAAAATACATTTACGTATTCATACCAAGGAAAAGCCTCATATTTTTAAAATATGCCACAAGGCTTTCTCTGAAAGCGGTTCCTTAAAGAAACTTATACATATTCATACCCAGGAAAAGCTGCATAACCATGAAATGTTTTAAAGAAAGCAGCAATACAATACTGGTCACTTCTAAGTATGTATAAAAATAAAAATGGGATAAAATTAATGAAAACAGTTATGGGATTGATTTGTTATAAAAACTCAACACTGAAGAAATTAGATACACATTAATCTTATTTTGTAAAGTTGTAGCGAGTGTGGTGGGCTGCAAAATTATTAAAGCTGGGTAGCAGGTTGCTCAACCCTGTTTTGGAATGAGTATTACATGTAATGATATACCTCTGTTGATATGGATAAATAAAAATTTATACAATTTAAGTGTTTCAGTCATTTGTACATTTATAAGTTATATTATAGTTTATATATATATGGTTATATATTGCTTTCATTGTAGAATTATATTTATGCTGTTTGGTTGACTCTAGAACTTGATGTGCAATTATAATTTATTTCTGAATATCACAGCTAATACAAGAAATATATAAATTTTTTAAAAACATTTAAATGAAAGTTTGATAAGATTAATAATTTTGCTTTTTGTACAGACTTAGCTGAAAAAATCTTACTATATATATTTCATCTATAAAGTATATTTTAAGATATTTGTCTCAAGTAACTTTTTTCTCTCATTCTGTTGAATTCGGCTAATTATGTTCAGAAATACATATGATTTATGTTTCAACACATTCCCCCCCCCCCCCGTTTTTATTGTAAAATAACAAATACCTCTTTTTCTGTGTAAATGCAGTTTATAATTCATTGTGTAATATTCACCAAAAACAAAAGAAAGAAAATGTAGATTTATTAAATGAACTCAAATAAATAATTAAGAATAATAAATGTTGATGACTGATGTACAAAATGTTTTGAACATTCCTGTTTTTTAATTCATCTATAATTCAGCAAACTATTTTGTGACTAGTGTCTTAATTCTTATTGAATATTTGGGAAGGTCTGATACATGACTAATGGCTCATGTGTTGGTATAATGCTTTAAATTAATAACTTTTTAGTTCTTATACAATGAGTTATGCCTTTCTGATTTTCATTAGCAGTATGTTAGTCACATTTTTATTCAGTGTTTTTTTTATTTATTACTCTGTATTTGATACCAACTTACAAATAAGAAAAACAAATTATCTTGAAATGTATGCAAAAATGACGTCGAAAATTAAAATGTTGGAAATTTCCATGAATATATTTGACTTGAAACGTGTTTTATGGTGTTGCAATATATATGCTATAGCATTATTAACCTTTTGATGCTGTTTTATAAAGAAAACTATAAATATATATAGAAATGATTAAATATCAAATGTTGGAAATTTATTCATTTTAAACCAGCTGATGAAACATGTATATTGCATTCAATATATAGATTTTTTATTAAAATAATATTTTTCAAATCTGAAATTGAGTCTGCCGTTCAACTTCTGAATTATTACTATTTAGATGTTTTTCAATTACTTTGTCTCAAAGAATTTAGAAAAAATTTACAATGTGGAAATATTTTAAGTATATATGCATAACATTCAGTAAAAAAAATTTTTTTCCGTCCATCCACAGGTCTCGGAGAAGATTACTTTGACTTTAACTTGAAAGTGATGTTAAAAAGTCCTGACTTGAACGACTTCTGTATAAAATCCCATGCAATATATATATATATAATAAGATTTATTGAGAAACTAGCTGCATTGCCAGGCATTGCAGTCTTTTACTGAGGGTCTAACTTAATACCCATGTTAATTTCCTCCTTTCTGACGTCAGCACTTTTGTATGGGTGTGACGCGTACGATGTCAATGCATGGCCCGAGAGTGCGTATCCTGGCTTTCTCGTTTAACATTTTCCCTTCTCTTCACAAAATCAGCTCTTTCAATATTATTTTTCGAAATTACTTCTTTGTTTCTTTCCTCTCCGCGTAGCCCGGTGTTGCACAGGCTTTTACAGAATGAATAACTTCATCCCCATGGGAATTTCCTGTTTCCCTCAGGACGATAGCACTTATGTGTGTGTGTCTGCGCGCAATGTGAGTGATTTCTTTACTTATGTCATTAAAATTCTCCTTTTCAAAATTTGTTATTGCGTTGGCGTTGTGTGGTAATTAGGAAAGATGGGTGAAAGCTCAGGTGTCGTCCTCATCACTTGACCATAGGTGAAAATTTCGAGGTCTGTCGCCCAAAACCCTCAAGTAGGTGAACAGTGCGACTTTAAAAATCACTCACTCACTTTGCAATTTTTTAATCCCGGAAACGAAAATGTAGCTTTTTTAAAAATAGTTGTTTGTTGAAAAAGGGCAGAAAAGTAGAAATTTTTCAAATTACAAAATTTCACTACTATTTTAAATCTTGAAGTAAAATTGTGAGGGATTTTTTGAAATGTTCGACATACGGGAAAAAAGTTTCATGCAATTATCTTTTTAAAAGAAGAAATTGTTAAATGATTGATTTAAGTATTTTGAGTGTTTTATTAAAATTTGTTCAAGAAATTTTTGGCTTTTTATTTTTTTTATTACTGGATTCTCAAAGTTTTAAAAATCCTTTTTATTTAAACGCAACAATTTTGATTCATTTTAGAAAAAATACGTAAAATATCATTGTTTTTTTAAAAAAAAATAGTTTTGGGCATTTTATTTTAAAAATCACGGATTCTAAATGATCAATGAACTTTTTAAAAATCATTTTCATTTAAATGCATCGATTTTTATTTATTTTAGAAGAAATCATAAAGTAGACAAAGTATTATTGTTCTGAAAAAATACATCCGAATTGTGACAAAATAAATGATGTTTGGTGTATAATTTATTCAGTCACTGATATTAAAAGAGCAACATATGGAATCTTTTTAGTTCAGATGATTTACTTATCATAGTTATAAGAAATCCTTACGTAACGATTGAAAAATTTCGATTAATGATTTATAGAAAACAATGTTTTTTACTTGAAAAATGTTTATTTACAGCAAGAAAGAAAACGTTCTGATATAATATATTACAAAAAGCCAAGCATATTTTTTTTCAATATTTTAACAGTAATTATTTTCTTAGAGCTTAAAATAATACAAGGGATTTGCGTGTATGTGTGGTATTTTCATTTACCAATCAATCGTTATATACTGGAAGCTTAAGTATAGTCTCAGAAAACTATAATCTCTAGTTTTATACAGAAAAAACATTATGCAGTGTTATCATTACATAATTAATCTATTAATTGAATAGTAGAAAAATATATTGCTTTAGTTTCTTAATATATATATATTTTAAATCCACTTTCTAAAAAAATAAATATAAAAATTCTCACCTTTAATTATTGAAAGGACTATTCATTTCTTCATTGCGTTGTTTTTTAATGTTAGATTAAAAATATATAATAAAAAACCCTGGAAAATTTATTTACATTCACTGTATAAAATCATTTTAAAAAAAAAAATAATACTGAGTGACTAAAATATATTTCGAAATTATATTTTTTTTAAGTATTTTATTCCAATTTTCTTCAAAAAGTCATTCTTTAAGAATGAAGAAAAGTATCAGTTATAAAAAAAAAAAGAAGCTAGAACACTTTAAAACATTTATCTGTAATGAATTAAATACTACTATCGATAGGAAATAACTTTAGCCATGAGAGAGAGCATTATAAAAAAAATTCAATTCCTCTATTTACATTACTCAAATTACCCCATTCACTACTACTGATTCTCGCGCATGCCGAAAAACTTTAGAATGTCTTTTTAAAGTTTTCATTATTTTTGATGGCTTAATTTTTAATTAAAAATTTTCAATCATTGATTACAAACAACGATTTTTTTCAAAGAAAAAATGTAACAATGATATTGTTTAAATTATTTCTCGCAAAAACGGTATTGTACGAAAATCACAAGAAATTTTTTTAAATCCGTAATTTTTAAGCATTTTTTTCAATCTTCGCACAGAAATTGGATAACATTGTACAAACGCAAATAAAAGTTTCGTACGATAATTTTAATAAATGAAGAAGTTATTCAATGAGTAAAATTTTGAGTATTTTTTAAAAAATTGTAGAAAAAAAATTTTTGGCAATTTATTTTTTCTATGACTGATTCAAAAAGTATGAAATTATTTAGTGTTGAATATCGTTTTAATAACAGGAAAATAAATCCATACGCAACGATTTAGAAATCATTTTTGTAAAAACGCTTCGGTTTTAGCTCATTTTAGAAAAAAATCATTACTTTGTAAAAAAAAAAAAATACTGCATCATGGCGAAATATATGATTTTTCCAATCCCGTAATTATTTTTTTGTCTGATTTTTAAAAAAAATCGGATAGCTGTTTAAATAACGCCGAGAGTACCGAAAAATTCCACCCTCTGTTCTTTCACTACGCTAGGCTTCGTTTTAAGATTTTTAATTAATATTTTTTTAACTAATTACAATATCGGAATATAAATGGTCAAAACGGCTTCCTCGGATCATTTCCTATCTTTTGGTACCTTCCGCGAATTTTTGCGTCTTACGGTTCGTGAGAATATAGACGGACATAAATAGATAGATAGATAGGTACGTTTGTTTACCGTCGAATTTTAATAGGGGTGTAAGACTAGCTGAATGGCCCGGAGTTGCAAAGGCTTTCTCTACTTTTATAAATTTTCCCTTCCTTTCACAAAATCAGCATGACCAATATTCATTTTCGCAATTACTTTGACTTCTATGTTTATTTCCCTTCCGCTAAGCTTGGCGTTGCACGGGGTTTTTCGAGTGTATAACTTAATCCCCATTAGAACTTCCTCTTTCCCTCATGACGCCAGAACTTTTGTGTGGGTGTGTACGCGTATGATGTGAGTGCATGGCCCTGCATCGCTCGGGCTTTCTCGTTTAACATTTTCCCTTCCCTTAAAAAATCAGCACTTTCAATATTCTTTTTCTAAATTACATTGACTTTCTTAGTTCTCCCCCCCCCTCGCTTAGCCCGGCGTTGCACAAATTTTTACCGAGTGAATTACTAAATCACCACGGGAATATCCTGTTTCCCTCAGGATGACAACACTTCTGTGTGTGTTCGCGTGCAAAAAATGTGAGTGATTTCCACAACAATGTCATTAAATATCCCATTTTCGAAATTTGTTCACTTCTTTTCGTTGTGAGATGGGTTTCATTCCTTTTCATTTAACTCGGGCTTGCACTAACATATACGAATGCATAACATATTGCCATGGAAATTCCCCTTCCTTTATCGAAGTTCCTGGTATATGTGTGATTCCTATATATTAACCCAGCGTTTCTCAAACTGCGGGGCGTGTCCCCTAGGGAGGGTATGGTAACCCTATAAGGTGGTGCGAGCATACCGAAAAAAAAAAGTGTTTCAAAAAATTAATTTACTGGAATGAATGAAACAAAATCTTTCCTGACATAATAAAAAATACACATTTAGACTGATATATATTTTCCTCTGCAGTATTACGTCATCTCCACTTCAAGCTACTTTAATCCTATAACCAAAAAAAAATTTTTGTTTTTAATTTGTGCTGTAATCCCGCGATGACAGATAAAGATTTTTTCATTACCTTTTTTTTAAACATAAAATACTACTCTTTCAGAGAAAACAAAACCCAGACCCAATGAAGAAAAAAAAATAAGAAATTCATCACGGTTTTTAGGAAAGTTGTAAATAATGTTTTTCTGTTGCGCTTTATTTATGTGAAAGAGTTTTATGATGAACAGAGATTGAAGCATCATTTAATAGATTTATTTTTACTAGAATTTTGAAACATATAAAGCATAATGAAAAAGGTTTTACACAATTCTTTTTAAAACAAACATCCATATTTACATTTAATATACTTTCAACCCGGAGTGGTAAAGCGCTAAGTAACCCCAGGCTCACGAAATCCTTAATTCCGGAGAAACTGTGATATGTTACCAGTGACCTTGACAGTATCCTCCCATATGACAATCTTCAGAGAACTAAAATGTATTTGTCACATATCTCCCTTATTTTCGGAATGGCAAACGTTTCTTTACAAAACCTTCAAAAAATAATGAAAATGACATTCCTGTTGTGACAACGATAATGACTGTGATTTCCGTCCTTTCTTAAGGTTTCGCACATTTAAATTCAGTTTTACTGGATTTTTTCTCAAATTGTAAAACAAAAATTGCAAAGTCTTTGAAGGTAGGTAAGTATGTTTTTTTTAGTTAAATTACTCACTAGAATTGTGATTTTTATCGTGTACATAAAAAAAATTATTTAAAGAAAAGGATTGGGGTGACTGACCTCACCCCCCACGTGACCATTAAGTTAGTATCGAGTGCGCACCTTCCTTGATTAAAACATTTTGAAGTTCTTCTCGCTTAAATATTAAAAAATTAACATAATCAGTCTTCATCTTAATTTTACATTCTTTTTGCATTATTTAACATTAATTCTAATTTAGTGAGGCTTAAAATTTCAGTTGATTTTGCAAAGAGTTGCAGTCTATGGACAGCAACTCTTTTTCAAAATTGTCTCCAACATGTTTTCTACGATCTCAATTGCTGCTGGTAAAATAATTTTCTCTTCGCCAATAGTGTTAGGCTTTTTACATTTGTATTTTGTGTGATACTTCGTAAGAAGTAAGTAAAGCTTTGTCATTCACTGACAACGTTTTTTTTAAAAAATGCTTTTTGTTTTTCATTTAATTTTAATTGAAAGAACTCTCGAGGCTTGTCAATGTACTCACCATGAAGCGTTTCTGAAGGTCTTTTAAGTTTATTAGGTTTCATATTGTCTGCTACCAATATAGTTTTGAACAAATAACACACACAGGGGCTTTTCTTCTCCATTTATTTTAGTAATGGTTAATCGAAAATTTAAATATTCTTGAGAACACATACTTAATTTAATTTTTGGAACTGTGCTCGTCTGTGCACATGTTGATGCTTTGTTTCCGTCGAATGTTCACTTACAACTTAAAAATTTATTAACTTTTTTTTTGTTAATCTACTGCCGTAAATACTTAACCCGGCACTTCACGCACGAAAAAATCGACCTTAACTTCACACTTGGGTATGAAATACCCTGCATGTGTTTACATTCTCTTACTACCGTAAAACTTGCATGTAAAGGTGAAAAGGGAAAAAAAGTTGGAAATACAATATGTTTAGTACACTTTTCACACGTAAATCTAGTTTTTCTGTTCCTTTTATTAGGGCATTCAGTAGATTGTTTATACACTCCTTTAGTCTTCGTCGCGAGTGAGTGCGATCCCTGGATCTTAATTTTCTTTTTTGTAATTTCGTAGAAGCATCGCTTGCTAGTATCTACATTCTTCTGTAAGTTGAAATCCGAAACACTTCAGAAATCAGCGTCTGATTCAATGTTTAGAAGGTGGTTTCAGACTACTTAACAAAATAATTTGTGCATTTACTGACGCAACGTTTAACAAAAAAATATTGTCATAGGCTAACGATTACAATTTCTAGCCATTGATATGATGTGGCCATTTTTTTTATTATGGACGATTATTGCTCCTGAGTTAAATTATCTGGATAGATTTTTAGTAGAGGAATCATAGTTGCTATTATACTCGTCATCATTTATATCTTCCTATCCCAGAAATACTGTTGTACTATATCTACTTATTACTGTATCTATTAAATTACTTAAATATCACATTTCTTCATCACAATTATAATAATGCCCACTGCATAAAAAAGATTTTAAAGCACGTTCATGCATTTAGAAATGTTACGGGCGATTCACGCGCTGGGTATGATATACCCGAAGAGGTGATATCCAAAAATATACCTTTAGAATTGGCCTATAAGCTAAGGCCATTCAAAGGATATGGCCTTAAAGTCAGCTACTCGAGAAACTATTGATTTCCCGCAAAAGGTTTAGATGGAGTCTTGGAAAAAAGTTAGACGGTGGGTATGTATGGCATACCCTGCGGTTGAAGTGCCGGGTTAATACCGTGAATTACAACTAAAGCTCAAATTCTAGGGGGATTCGGTAGCTATAGAAGTATCGATTCGACCAAGACTAACTGGAGTTCTACGAGATACAGCATTTTTAAATGTTTTGCGCAGGCTTCTGATAATTGCCCACACAGACGTTCGAGAGAATGAAAGATGTGATAGATATGATAGAGAGCAACATAGACCATGGATTATTTTTCTGATAACATTTCTACTTTTGGAAATGGATGATGGGGAATATATGTTTAACTAAATATCATTTTGCAATCTGCTCCAATTGAAAATTAGTGAAAGTAAAAAAATAATTAATAATTATCCTATTACTTAAAAGTAATTTGCTTAAAATATATATTAGTTAGAAGTAAGATATACAACATTTAATACTTATTTTGTTAATTTGTACGGTTTATAATTAAGTTCGTATTTAGCTTTAGCACCAAGTTCATTATTATTGCATTCAATATATTATTATTGTAAAAGGAGGGCGCTATAAAAATTATGATTGAAAATTGGGTTACCAATAGTGAAAGTTTGAGAAGTACTGTATTAACGTCATTACAATTCCCTTTTTCGAAATATCTTCCAGATCTTACTGATGTTAAAACAGGTTTCTTTTCTCTCTCTTCAGCACGGTGTTACAGTGGATTTCTAGAGTGTAGAATTCTTTTCCCCCTTACTCTTCCCTCAGATATAAGATATATCTTCAAATTTCTATTAACGACTTGTGACGCATCTATACGGTTTCACTAACTTCTTTTTACCTTTAATTCAATTTATTTATTTCAACCAAACTTCATCGAGAGCCAGGCGTGATTTATGTACTAAGGTATATTATATAAATTCGGTTTTTGCGAAGTGAGGGCAGAGGCGGATT
>BMAO01018206.1:0-63337 GCA_019973975.1 Trichonephila clavata | reverse complement strand
ACAACTTTCAGCTCATGGAAAGATCTAGGACCAGGCACATTAACCAACAGCATGCGAAGATAGAAACATTCATTCTGATAGGATGCACTGTATAAAGTCTACCAATGTATTTTCTCTGAAATGCAGGTTGACCATCGACTGGTTTCCCTCGTCTACGTCGTTTGAATACTTTTTTAGTTCATTCCACGTGTAATAAGAGGGCACTTCTGAATACAACAGTGTTCTGGCGAAGGCATCTTCTTGACACAAAGTGAAGAAGCAGTTAGAGTTGTACCAGTGGATTAAGGGCCCTTTGAAGTACATTTCATCAGTAAAATAAACACGCTGGCCATTCTCTAAATGTATTGATAAGTGGATCACTGCTGGATTACGTTCATGCATGGGGAATGAAAAAATTCGCCATGCAGCCTCATTGCTGCTTATATATCTTCCAGCCTGGTATTGTGCAATTTCATCGATAACTTGTACTGCATTTCTGTCACTATTTTCGGGTTGCACACCAAAAACTGCCATATCGCTGCCTTTGTTCACATATTTGCAGATATATTTAATCGATTTGACGGAATTGCAATATTCTACATTTATGTGTGCTCTGTACGTTTTTGATAACAGAGGTGAATATGGAACCACCCAACGGTTGTCAACTTCAATAACACCATTTTGCATGAGTACAGCTGCCGAATTACCACCATCTTCAGTTGATCGTCTCCTATACCGAGGGTATCCATCATCTCCTGTTATCGTATTGGCTGTGAATGCTCGAGGATATTTCTTAGAGCATTTACCGTCTACCATGCATGGTGAATTTGGATTTAGTGTACCACATGGTCCATGTATCATGTTTTTGATAATAACTGCATGTAAATCCTTATCGACATCAGCCCGTGGAATCTCAGCGGATATCACATCATCGATTTCGTCTGAAGTTATTTTATTGTACAGCCAGATTAGAATATGAGCACGTGGCAATCCTCTCTTTTGCCATTCTACTGAATACATCCAGCAGCGTACAGATCCAAATACTTCATATTTCACAATAAAATCCATCAGTGACTTAAGATTTTGTCTAAAAACACGTGCTGTGATGTCATGCCTATCCACTTGCGATTGTCCAGGAAGTAAAAACTGCTGTATCTCATCCCAAGCTGGATTGCACGTGAAGGTGATAAATAAGTCTGGACGCCCATAATAGCGAACATATGCCATTGCATCTTGTGCATATTCCTGCATGTGACGTGGACTGCCTATGTATGAAGATGGCAAAATAATCATCTTTCCAATGTTGGTTGTATTACCTTCATTCACAACTGCATCTCGCAAATGAATGTATTCTTCAGAGCGAAGCTTTGTCTGATTTAATCTAAGAAATAGCAAACGTTCCGTTTCAATTTTTACGTACATATCAACAATGTACTGGTGAAACAATTGACGGTATTTCAAAATATAACTGTCCTCGTTCCTCCGAATCATTAAGCGGTATGCGTAAAAGTTCATTGCACTGCATTTTTTATCGATTTCTGTACCATTAACTGGATTAACCATTTTTACATTGAAATGATATCCATCAGCACCATTCCAAAAGATAATTGGATATTGCAAAGCATCATAACAACGGTGAGTTTCCCTGACGTTTATTAATTGATCGTTTCTTCGATGAAGAACAATGTCTCTAGGTTGGAACTGATCTCCGACCATGACAATTGCCACTTCATTTATAGTAGGAGCATTATATCTCCGGACATGTTCTCCAATGGGTGTTTTGTCTGCATGAATAACAATCTTGTGAGTATCTGATGGCATCATATCAATAGCTGTTTTAAACAATCGCACCAAATTGTTCCTTTCGTGAAAGAGCTTCTGCAGTTGTGAAATGATGGATCTTCTTAGTGAACTATGTATTCCATAACGTGCATCAACTTCATCTTTATTATCACCGATAAAGTACATTTGAAGGAATTTATGGTCACTATCTTTGAACGGGAGCAGTGAGCCAGCCTTGTGATATATTTGTCCTTTGATTTTAAAAGTTGGCATGAATTGAGCAGTCACAATTTCTGCACCAAATGACGTCATTTGGAAGCAAGAGTTGTATTCCCTGATGTTCAATAGGAAATGTTTTGATTCTGCCGTAGATCCAGCAAGTAAAGTTTTCAGTGGCTCTGGTGGTGCTTCAAGGTGAGGTAATTTGATTTTTCCGCCAGTACAACACATCCCTTTCGCTTCATTATTGAACTTTAGAGCCCGACAGTAGGTACAGACATGACTCATCTGTCCAATGACAACATGTTGACTTGAACTATAATCAATAGCTGGGTTGTACCGGAATGTAAGTCGATGGTATTGCAGATTCAGATCAGCTGTTCTTTGGGTACTTGTTCCAGCTATCCTCACCCTTTCGCGTTCATTCCGTTGATAACGAAACAAATCTGTTGCTGCAGAACGCGACTGCTGTGTTCGCAAACGTGCATCCTCAAGCCTGGCTGCTCGTCTTTCTTCAGGTTCAGCGTGGCGCATCTGAATGGTACTTAGTCTATTTCTCTCTCGTACAAATGCCCTCTCTTCTTCAGTCATATTCGAAAGCCGTCTTCTCGATCCTTCTGTATGGTGAGTACGACGACCCAAATTCGTTTTTCTGCGAGGCGCCATTTTAAGCCAAAGCAAAATGTAGCTGTATACAGCTAGTTATAACATAAAATTAAACCTTAAAAGATATTAATAATAAAAGAAGAATCAATATTATGATTAAATCATTATAAATAGTTCCATACAAACACAAAATATATATTGTAAAATATATTGAATTGATTAAGGATTACTGGAGAGAAAGATAAAAAAGGCTAAAATAATATCACAATATTAATTTCATATTTGTGCGCTATTTGTTTTTGGCATGATTTTGAAATCATGCCAAATTGGTGTGTTGCGGCCAGTCTAATTAAAGGTACTTATGTATTATCGCAACCTATTGGTGACATTATAGGAAATGAAGCACATGATTGCCAATTCAGCGCATACAAAATTGGGATTCCCAAAGTGGCGAGTTATCTTGAACGCTGGCGACTGTGCGATAATATGTAAAAACCAATTAAATTGGGTATTTTATATAAAAAAATATCTAAAATACATATCCCGAGCATAAAAATAAATTGAAAAATTAAATACACACTATTGTTAACTGACATAAAAAATAACTAAACTATCTTTATCAATGTGAAAGCATAATTTGTGAAAAAATAAGGTACTTACAAATTATCGCAACCTATTGGTGACATTATATGAAAGAAGCCAATGATTGCCAATTAAGCGTGTGCATCCCATGCGAAAAACCTAACCTGTATTTCAATAATAACATCAAATGAAATTAAAACATTGTTTAAAATAGAGAAAAAAACTTACTAATTTAAAACCCGTCAATTAAGAAGTAATACCAAGCAAACCGTAATCAGTATTTTGTTAAAAAATAATTTATATATCAGAAAACCTAATACCAAGCAAACCGTAATCAGTATTTTGTTAAAAAATCATTTATATATCAGAAAACCTAACCCGTGTATTTCAATGACATAAAAAATTGTTTATCGCGCGTTAGCTATCGGAATGTTTAAAATGGAGAAAAAAACTTACTAATTCAAAACCCCGTCAATTATAAGTAATACCAAGTCACTTAAAAATTAAATTTAGAATAATTTAGAGTGCATTTCGAAATAAAAAGTACATGACCGGAATCAAATGCAAAGTTGTGTCAAAATTTCAGATCAATCCATGCAGAACTTTTGAATTATGGAAGCGTACACAAACCAACATAACATTTTTATATATATAGTTTTGTTAAAAAATAATTTATATCAGAAAACCTAACCTGTTATTTCAATGACATAAAAAATTGTTTATCGCGCGTTAGCTATCGGAATGTTGCCAAAACCACAAAACAAAATTTGAGTGACTGAAAGAATAATTTTAAAAAATGATATATTCGAAAATTAATCCCAATTACATATCAAAGAACAAAAAAATTGAAAAATATGACAACCAATAAACTTAAGTATAATAAAAATATGTAACAATTGGGAAAAAATATGTGTAAAGCTTAAATTTTCGCATTCAGAGCGAGTCGTGACATCGTATGACGTCATAACATCAAAAAATCACTTAAAAATTAAATTTAAAAAAAATTTAGAGTGCATTTCGAAATAAAAAGTACATAAGAACCTGACCAGGGTCAAATGCAAAGTTGTGTCAAAATTTCAGATAAATCCATGCTGAACTTTTTGAGTTATGGAAGCGTACACAAACCAACACATAACATTTATATATATATATATAATATATATATATATATATATATATATATATATATACGGTTATATTGTTAATTTTATTCATACTGCTTTCTAGTTTAATTTATATTGAAACAGTTTCATTTTAAAAGATAAATATCAATATACGTCTATCAAACAAATTATCTTAGTATATGTTAAGCATAAGTGATATTTTAAATATATTTTGTATAAAAGTAAGGAAAAATGTATGTTTATGTGTTTAAAGCAAACTCTTTGCCTTTTCCAAGGAGTATAAATTGTATAACTGTTCATTGCAATAACCATTTAGTTAAATTATTTTTTTCTTAATTGAATAGAAATAAAAAAAATTTAAATCGCTTTCTTGAATGTTTTTTATAATAATCTTTTTTTGAAAAAATGAACACCTTTTACTATTGGAACTTACAAATTTTGTAACTGAAGAATTTTTGAAAAATCTTTGCTTAGATAATATTTTAAGAGAAGTAAGAGAAATGTTATATCCACCTGATTATTTGGAATATTATGAGGATCTGAATAAAATGATTTTTTAAATGTTTAATTTGAGTTAATTTTTTATTTATATTGTTTGTTAGTTTAATTTATGTTGAGATACTTTCTTTTTAAAAATAAGTTTGGGTATATTAAAAATTTTTTCTCTCAGAATGTTTAAGCGTAAATGATATTTTAAATACATTTCATACAAAAGTAAGGGAAAAAAAATACTGTATAAATATTTTGTATAAGTTTCCGACAAGATTTGGCTTTAAAAAGTTTATTTTTATAAATCTGAAAAAATTTGGGTTTTTTTTTATACGGTTATATTGTTAATTTTTTTTCATACTGCTTTCTAGTTTGATTTATGTTGAAATAGTTTCATTTTAAAAGATAAATATCAATATACGTCTTTCAAACAAATTAACTAAGTATGTTAAGCATAACTGATATTTTAAATATATTTTGTATAAAAGTAAGGAAAAATTTATGTTTATGTGTTTAAAGCAAACTCTTTGCCTTTTCCAAAGAGTATAAATTGTATAACTATTCATTGCAATAACCATTTAGTTAAATTATTTTTTTCTTAATTGAATAGAAATAAAAAAACATTTATTATACATTGCTTTAATAACAAATTGTAAATTTTAATTCGGTATAATGATTACACATACACAGTAAAGATACAAAGTAAATTGTTTATTCAGAAATCAACATCTTGTATTGCGTTTTACATTACAATCGTATATATATATATATATATATACATTACAGGAGAACAACAAATTGTAAAATTGATTTCAGTATAAGGATTACACAAAAAGATACAAAGTAAGTTGTTTATTTACAAAAGCAGCATTCCGTTTCACATTACAATCTTTTATTTACATTACAAAAATCACATTATTGTGTCATCATTGGATTTTATTTCTTACTGCTCATTGAATAGGTCTAAATTCATCAATGATCAATATCCACGGGCAAGCGTAGTAATGCCATCATCATTAATAAACCTTTTGTCATCTTTATAGGACAGAGCAAGTTTGTTTTGCTTTATGGAGTGTATTGAATGAAATTTGGATCTATATATATAATTAAGTTCATGTCAACATATTTTAATTTTTGATTATAAAGACAGACTTTCTAGTCCTCAAATGTTATTTTATTTTTTAAAGTTTACTTTATACCGGCATATAACCCGCACCTGTAAAAATCGATTATATTTTTTTTGTGTTAAAAGTGCACATTATAAATCAGATTTAACTGTATTTAATTTTAATTTGAAAGAATTATATCTATTTAAAAATTGTTTGCATTTTAAACCTCGAGACAAAATTAACACCCTTGATACCCCTTAACAACAAGTATCCTCAATGCATAGGAATGCAAAGAACCGAACACACACGCGATGTTTCTTTATTAAAAATTATTTTTCATGGGCGTTATTCCAATTTTTAATAATAAGATAAAAGAACAAAATCAATTAAAATTCAATTGTATTGAAATTTAGGGATTTTGTTATCAAAATAAATGCAGATTCATGTGGGTAGTTTAATAAAGTGACTATTCATGTGATTAAACAGAAAATTATATCGTTGTATTTCATTTTTAAAAACTTTAATTATTAATAATTAATTTTATACATATTTCGGTGTTTATCATTTAAATTCGAAGAATACCTAGTGTCAGTTGGCATAATATTATTAGTCATCTCTGAAAATTTCTTAAGTTAAAAAAAAAATTGTTTTTCTAATTAAGATGCGGATATATATATGCGTAGTAAAAAAATGTTAAAATCCTGTATCAAATTATGTTTGTGTTGAAATGTATTTTCCTCTCCATTATAATTTTCGGAAAAAACACTTTTTGGTGATTCTTTTAGATTTTTAAAAGAACTATTTGCATAATATTAGAAAGCAAAATTTAAATGCAGGATAAACTTATTCCAAAAAACAAACAAAAAAAATACTAATATTTATATAAATTTGTGTGCGAGGGTCATTCTGAAATTTTTGAGGTACAACCAGGTTTAAAAGTTATACTTACAAAATTTTAAAAGTGTTCAAAGTAGTCTCCTCTAGATTCTTTCCTTTCCACAGATTAAATGCCTCAAACCATTAATTTCTTGGAATTGCTGAAAAAAATCAATCTCTTCTACTAAATAAAAACGACGTCCACGTAAGTTCTTTTTAAGTTTAAAAAATAGCCAAAAGTCACACATAGCTAGATCCGGAGAATAAGGTGGATGTTCTATCACTTTAATTTGTTTTTGCTTAAGAAACTCAACTGTTAATCCAGCTGTATGAGAAGATGCAATGTCATAGTGAAACATTAGTCCCCCTAACATTAACTTCTTGGAGAATTCTAGGAAGACATTTAGTGGTATACCAGTTTGCTGTTACTGTCTTATGTCATTCCGACTTGATGACTTTGACCAATCTCGTGTACCTCATACTTTGGGCCCATCTTCAAAGACCCATACTTTGCTTTCTTGACGTTTTGGAAGGTCAAAAAATGGTATGTACGTTTCATCACCCATTACAGTTTTAGAAATGATGAGGTGGCCACCATCATTTTAACAATTTAAGAGTTTCAAAACTGATTTTGACACGCTTCTCTCTTTGGGTGCTCAGTTAGATTATAATTATCCCAACGGCAAATTACTTTTTTCGTATGTAATTCTTCACGAATAATTTTGTGTATGGCTACGGATCCAATGTTAAATTCCTTCTGTGTCATTTGGTAAGTACATTGATTATCATCCATTGATATTTTTCGTATGGCAGACACATTATCCGGGATTACTGCCGACGGTGATCTTCCCGTGTTCTTCATTCTGAAGCGAAGTGTGACCTCTACAAAATTCTTTAAACCATCTGAATACAGTAGCACGACATGGAGATTCATCACCAAATGCTAATTTCAGCTTTTGAACGCATTCGTCTTGATTTAATCCCGCTTTGAAATCATAGGAAATAATAGCACGATAATGTTCTTGCTTCAATTCCACATTTTCTCTTCTGTCTAAAATTTATTCTGCGCTAAGTAACTTGAAATAAGTCGGTAAAAAGTGTCTGCTGTGTTAAAATACTTTGTATTTTCAAATTAAACCATTTATTTATTTTGTAACTTCTCATCTGCGCATATTTCAAAATTTCAGAGAGTTACCCTTGTATTTAATGAAAACATACCATTATATTCCATGAAATTTTGAAACATTTCTTAACACACAATTTTCGTTTTATCACAAGAAGTGAAAGTGTATATGGTATTGAAGTACGTAGGTGGAATAATGGTGTTTATTTTAGGCAGGAAAAAACATATATATAAATTTATTTGACTAAAAATAAAAATATATTAAATTATGTGTTTTTCCCTATGTGTAAATAAAATCAAAGCATATTATTGGTGGAGCAATTCTGTACCCGAAACAATAAACTTCGAATTAGTGTTTTGGGGATGGCTGCCTTAAAAGTATTAACACATTATTTAAAATATGATAAATTATGTAAGCCATAAATACTAACTTACACGAGAAGTTACAAACATCTTATCCATCTATGCATAAAATATCAAAAATGTTTTACAGAGGAAACATTTGATTTATGTTACTTTACTCTATAAAGAAGAGAATGAATCTTTCTATACACTTGATCAAAATATTACATTAAAATTACAGCTTTTTTTGTATTAGCAAAGAGAAATTTTTAATATTGGACATTTTCTTTATCGTTATATAAACAAAGACACGCTAAAGAAAAAATACCATGAAAATTATTCTAAATCTTTAACAGGGATCAGTGAATTATATGATATTGATTGAATACTCACTCGAGCGACAAGTGAGCTTTAGTTTGAACAAAATTATCCTAATTTATATATGGTATTTTTTTAAATAAAAAAGCGTATTATTTTGTTCGGTTTCGGTTAACTCTTATCCTTTCATTCATTGTTATTGATCTCAGGGAAAATTTTCCAATTGAATAGCGGGGGAAAAATCCTTTTAAAAATCACTGTTGTCGCCAAGATGCGCGATAAGCTTTTTGCTGAGAACTCCATGATCCCCTGCGGCGACCGGATGGCGAAAGCAACCCGAGCAGCTCGGAGTAAAGAAGTAAAAATCCCTCGAGTTGTACCTTACCACAAGAGAACATTCTATTTCTCGCGCACAACACTAAGATTCTCGTTTTCCGTCGGAATTTCGGAGCCGAGCTATGAGAGAAAAGCGCACCTGCTGCTGCTCCCGTCGCCTCGCTCCTACACCGCCGGACGCATCGCGAAAATAAGGTTTTGGTTTTATTTCTCTCTCAAAGAGATAGGCGCATTTAGGTTTTGATTTTCTTCTTCTGCTGCTATTCATCTTCACTTTGTGTATCAAATACGAGAGAGGTAGGTTCACATTTTTTTTCAAAATTCCATTTTCGTTTCAGAAGTTCAAAAAAAATAAATAAATAAATGCTAACCAAAAATCGCTTCGAATTTAGAATCGTTTTTTTAAGGCATAATTTAGCTATGCTTTTTAATTATCTTATTTACTTATAAAAATAATTTTCCTGTCAAGTAATTGGAAAATAATTAACAAGTATCTTAAAAGAATGATTATTCGAAAAAGTATCGTCTGTTTTATTTCTTTTAAAGTAAATATTTGATAAAGAACACAAATGTAATGTAACTATGTAATGGCTTTCCCTTAAAAGGAATTTTTTTTTATTGGTGTATAAGTTTAATTACCAACAGCTTCGAAATAAAGTTTTAATCAAATGAAAATATTTGATGGTCTTTTAAAAATTTAAAAAAAGTTCCGAGTTCCGAAGAGAGAAGGAAATTCTCTCTTTTTTTTTTAGATGAAAAAGCATTCTTTACAGTTTGAAAAATTCGAAGTAATGTTTATACGAAGAAAAAAAATTATTCACTTTATGATAAAAAGAAATTTGCATTGATATTAAGGAAAAATAAGAGTAATTTATCTCTTTAATTGATTTTTTGTTGTATTTAAAAGAAATTTTTAGTAAAATCTTAAAAAAAAGAAATAAAAAAAGTATTACTTTAAAGACTATTTGTTATGCTCAGTATTAAAAAAAATTATTATAAAATATTTTTAAAAAATATCGAAATGATTCATTGTTTGTAAATTTTGAAAAATATTATTTCACTTTTGCTTGAATTTTTGCCAACCTTTCTTAATTAAAAAACAGTTTTGTAAAAATGGCTTTTAAATGTTTTTCTGTTGAGAATATAAATATAGTTTATGTAACTTAAATAGCATCATTCTTTAATTGTTTTGATGAACTGAACTGCCAATTTTATTAGCTGAATGCCCTTATAATGAAATATTTTTTCGTTTTTTACTTTCAGTTATCATTTTAATTAGTATTTCTCCTAAAGAAACTCCTAAGAGCAGTTTAGATCTAGCCTTTTCAAATGCAGTTGTAGAATGAATCATTTAAATAAAATTTAATGCCATTTTTTGTTTTATTATTTCATTTTGTACCGATTAACTAATTTTGGCTATAAAAGAGAATGCAAAAATTCAATGCCAAAAAATTAAATCTGATACAATTTTGTAAAAAAAATTACAAACATTAATGTGAATATTTTTTTTATAAAAAAAATCTCCAAGACCTTTTAAAACAACAATAATACAAAATCTATATTGTGTGTATAAAGTTTTGTAAAACTCTTTTAAGTAATGTCGTAATTATTATATAGGAGGTAAAATATGCCTTAAGTTTTTTATGCAACTTTACCCAATTACGAACAGTAAAAGGTTCTATTAATTTATACAGTATATGATTAAATCTTTCCTTATTTATTATAACTGATGTTTTCTTCATTGTATTTAAAACATTTTATCGGTCATATGCAGCTTTATTCGCTTACAGAATGATTCTTGAAATCTTGACTTTCTAAGATTACGGTTATCTTCAATTAGTTTTTAAGCAAAAACTAAAATTAGTGCGTTAATTGCTTAGTAACTCCTTAAAATATATCTCTTTAAGTATGTCAAAAAATAAATTAAATCTTCACCCTGCCTTTATTATGTAAAGCATGACTTTCCCCCCTCAATTTGCGTTACTACTACGAGATTACAAAAACATCAATAAACGGGTGCACAGTTGTAACTGTAGTTCAAGAGATTACACATAAATAACATTATCTTTTACATAACATAAGTTCAGAAAAATATGCATGAAATTGTAGTTTGCTTACAGGATGAAAACTATTTGTTATAACACTAGGAGGAATTACTTATGTGTCGATGATCTAGTGAGAATCACAAAAGAGTCTCATATGTGGATGGAAACTAATACCATGATACCATGTGCCGTTCCCCAGTAACTGCACATGATATCAATTTTCAGGTTATTGTGAAAAATATTCAAAACTGTGAGAAAATCACAAAACAAATATTTAAATGAATTGAAACTGTAAGCAAAATATATATTTACACGAACAGATACATATACATTTAGTGACTCCAAGCTTCCATGATGTACATCTGAAATTTTGTCTAGTATACACTTTTTCAAGTGTAGGCTTACGACTGGAGATGACCACAAACTTATTTTTGAGCATTGGCGCAGCTACCAATGGGATAGGCGGTGCCGTGTACCGGGGCTCTCAAGCCCAGAGGGGTTCTCGAATCCTGACCACCAAGCAAGGCAAACTTGCGATAATTTCTCTCAAATTTAAGATATAAATATAAAAGGTTGCAAAAAACATGACAATAATCATGACGATCCAGTTGAAAGTAATTTTGAACTTGTAGGGAATCCCCCTAAATTTTTCCCCTTGTTTGTTTAGTCTTGTGAACTTTACTTATTGAAAAGTATATATTAATTTCAATATTTTTCTATAAACTGTTGCTTGAAAGTTCCATGAAAAAACTTACCATACTTAGTATTACATCTTATAAAACCTACTTGAGGCAACTCTTCCTCAGCTGTTTTGCAGAGGTTTTTTAAAAAAATAATTATAATAATATTGTATTTTCTTGCTCATGCATATTTTTTTGTACCCTTTCCTGTCTATCTCAGTGGATCATTTTGTAGCTCAAAGCTCTCTGGTGGGTGAGTTTGATTCTCCCAAATAAATAGCTAGGGATTCTCCAACGACGTTTTGTAGCGTAGCATTCCGTTTCTCCTACTTTTAAACGTCAGTAAGTACTCGAGCACATACGGAATGTATTGCATAAATTATAAAACTGAAGTTAGGGATTAAAAAATATCAGTAGTGCGCTTAAGCGCAAACAATGCCAAGAAAGAGAAGCCAGTAAACAAAAATTGTAGCTTTGTATATTTATAAAATATTCATATATTTTTACTTTTTTGCTTGATAAAATCCAACCACAATAGGGCCCCCATTTTTTTAGCACCAGGGCCTTTGGATACCTAGCTATTCCGCTATTTCTGAGAGCGCCTGATTTCAGTTTTAATTATAGTTACGGACAGTGTTTGTTTGCTACTTAATACTATTAATAAAATAAATATTACAATACTTAATTATTATTGATTCATTCTATTAAATTGTATTGTTGGGTAACGTACATTAATTAATGATATAGAATTCAAATATATTTGTTACGTAAATCTAGTTATATAAAATATTATTGCATAGCGCTCGCTATAATGTGGTTACGTCTTCTGTGCGCATAATAATAATTATAAATAATTAAAGCTTAAATAATTGATTAATAACTCTTCATATTATTACTTTAAGTTGATTCAAGTGTAAAGATTCAAAATTAAAATTAATACAAAAATCAAAAAATTACTTCAGTGGAATGGTCTACGAATTCCTTTACATCTTTTAAATACTAATATACATATCGCAAGGGAATTATTCGATTTCGGAAACCTATTGGAAAATAATATTATTGCGACTGAAATCAACTAAGCAAATCTGTATATTTGGGTCAAAAATTAATCAAGGAATAAACTAATACAGCGTTTTAATAACCCATCAAACAAATATAAAAATCTTTATAAGATTTTTCCAATCAAAGAGGTATTTAGATAAAAAAATATTAATATTTTTTTCAAAATCAGTATAAAATCTAAATTATTGTCCTTTCTTTAACTAGATCAGAAAAAAAAAATCTGATGTATTAATTAAATTCAGGTTCCTCTTGCAGCTTACACAAAGGACTTGGACAAAGGACAATGTTTACCAAGGACTTGGAAGAAATCACGCAAGTGCTTTTGACTGAAAAACTAGATTATATCTTCCTAGAAATGTCCAAATAAATAATTGATCTAGTATATACATTTTCAACATTTGATATCTTTCGGGAACAGTGGTATATTATTTTTTTATGTTTTAAAAACTTGAAAAATGTATTACCTTACCAGTATGTTTTTTCCTTAGTGTGAATATTACTCAGGAATTCTTCTGTAAACAGATATAAAACTGAAATTATCGTAAAAACGCACACACATTTTTCATAATAGTACTGCAGTGTGTTGACACAATAAGAGAGGCATTGAGGTTATAGAAAAACCATCGAAATGCGAGAACAATTATTCTTTTCATAATATGTTTGGATAATTCTGACGTATAACCAAGAGATGCACGTACGCACTTTGAAAACAAATGCTTTTGAGAAAGTTGGCAATAGCAGATGATTCAATAGATCTTCCTTGTTCTCTCCTAATAATAGGCTATCTCTCATCTTTATCACCCTAAGATTCGTCGGCACAGTCTTACGAGGGGCGGCGTTTTCTGTGGAACCTCTTAAAAAGCCCTTATAACAACTGCTTAAAGATTTCCTTGTGTTTTGGTTCTTCACGGAATAATCGTAAATGAAACGCATCTTCTAATGAGTATATCTATAATACTATTTTATTTTTTAAAAAAATGTATAAAATCTTTAGGAAAACTCTATTTGAGTTCAGATACGGGGATGAATCTGTTCCAAGCTCTTTTAAAGTGAAGTGTTAAGCATGAAAAAATAAATATAATAATAACATGGGGAAAAAAATCATATATTTTCCACTCTCGAACGTATACGTCCTTTTTCAAATTAAACTGAATATATTTCATAGAATGCACAGTCGACTCTCGATAATTCGAAGTATATGCTCAGTCCCTAGAAAAACTCTTGATATTTGGAACTAAACGTTTTGGTACACTCAATATTTCGAGGTAAAATCTGTGACTGGCCAGACTACAACACGATATAATTCGATATTATCTTATAAAACTCTCGACAATTCGAACACTCACTGTCATCTGCCGTCCTGTAATAAACAGGTTGGAGCTTACAAGCTTTGAGTTGTGTTGTTTCTGCTTGTCCTCCCTGTAACGTAGCCTCTTTGATGACCACCTGCCTGCTACCCCTTCTTAGTGTTTTCCGATTCATCAGGTGAAAAGACACTTTTATTGTTTTCATTCCTTTAAGTGGAGTATAGACCAACCGCACCTGTTGTAAGCCGTTCCATATATTTCGTTTAACTTGCGCCCTTGCTGCACATGTTCAGAAAGGATGGTCTGCTATAGGGAAGACGAGATGCGTAGGATTGTGTATGAATGCATTGAATGCATTCTTTTAATACAGGACTTTTAACTTCTGTATAATATTTATACTGTATAATATGTACTTTTAAAAATACTTTAAAATAATTTTATACAATGTACAATTGTTGTTTTATTACATAGTTTCAAATTTAAATGTGCTAGAAAAAAATTTCTCTTCGTGTGTTTTGGGAATTTTTTCTCCCCTCTTGATAATTCGAAGTTTTCCATTGGTCCTTTCAACTTCGAATGACCGAGAGTCGACTGTATATGCTTTTGGTGCAATAATTTTCTCATGATATCTTTGTTAGAACTCTTCTTCAAAATTCTTTGTTAGAATTATCAACCAACAGGAATTTGGTGGATGTATGTCCATTGTTTTTAAAGATAATACCATCAAGATTTTTATTCTTTAGAAAAAAAAATTATTTTAACATAATTAATAATTTTCTCATAAGTAGCATTACATAGTGAGTAAATACAGTAGAGGATTTTATCACTTAATCCTGGGGCTCTTAAACTTTTCGGGCTGTACAAAAATTTTGTGTATCCCAGAAGCAATGCGCAAAGTTTACACCCTCTTGGGTACTCTGTACGTGTTTTATTAGGAGTATGTTATTGTTTTGCAGTGAAAAAAATTTCCGCAATAAGTTTTTACTGGGGACACAATACGATTTAATTGACAAAAATCGGTCAAAAAATCAAATTTAATTTTTTTAGCTTAAATTATTTTTTATATACTTTTCTATAACCTGACAAAATTTGAAAACTCTAAACTTAAAAAACACAGAATTATGATAGCTTTTGCGTTCGTTTTTGTTCACATCCCTACGGCAAATCAAAATTTTAAACCTATTGTCTCGGAAAGATAAAATAACTAATTTGTCTTCATTTAAAATGCCAAGGCTTTTTTTTTTTCGATTGTGCCTAATGCTCTGAATTTTTTTTTCCTTTTGCTATTAGTACATGTAACAAAAGTTGGTTGCATTTTTGAATCAAAGCAATACTTATTTTTAAAAAATAATTGAACTCAGAATATGTACACTTTTTAAAGAATTTTCAATAAGCATTCATAAAAAGAAGTATTGTACAAATACCAATCAAGTTATCGCAAAGCCCATACCAACTTTTGTTACGCATAGTTTGACATATTTGTAAATCAAATTTCATGCGTATATGTAAACTTTTGTAGGAAGAGTAGCATTTTAAAATCATTTCACAATTTTTTTTTTCCTTAAAAAATTAAATGGCTAACTTTTTATGAAATTTTGAGCACAAAATATGTTTTACATAGTATACACACATAGTAGGCAACCAAAAAAATTTCGAAAATCCTTAAAATAAAACTGTTTGCTTGAATCGTACCATGTCCCCTTAAATATAAGTATACAATTTTTTTTAATTAAGTAACAAAATTAAAAAAAACATATAAGGGATAATTACGGTAAGTTATAAACGAACTATATTCTGTTTATTAAGTGTAGTCAATTTGAGATCATCACCTTTTATTAACTTGGTTAATGCAAGATTTAATTATCAATGGAGAAGGATGTTCTTGATTATTTATAATTATTGCGATAGACGATTAAAGTTAGGATACTAGTACTCACACTTGTTACGATAGCTTTCTCCAGTAAGAGTCGAAATAAACAATTAAACAATTATTACTATCATCATAAATGGTGAACAAGTTATTTTATGCAAAAAGATATATCAAAAATCCTAAAACTTTCGCGACACCAGTTGCAAGTCATGCGACCTCTACTTAAAGAAACACTACTTTAATCAATTAATATATGGTTTGTCTAGTTTTAAAAGTACTACTATTGCATTATTTAGTAAAAAATGTTTCACTTTAAAAAAAAAAACATTTTTGTAAGTATGCAGCATTTTTTAATGATACGATGTTCCTACATCCTATTTAAATCAGCGATTGAGTTGAACTTAAAACCACAATACATTAAGTGTTGCATAAAAATTTCAAAAATGAATTTATCTTCTTTTTACAACATGTTTAAATTCTTCAAATTTTTACAGTTAATTAATCTGAAAACTTTCACATGATAATCCTACCCCTGATATTTGTTTTCATTTAACCTTCTCATCAGAATTATAAAATTTCGCTAGAAATTTTGAATGCAGCAACTATTTTCTTTGTGACAGATTCATTTAAGAAATTGCTTCGAAATTTATTTGGAGGAATTAAATTTGTATATAATAACAGATGTTTGAATTGAAGTATCACAAGACACTATAATCGCGTAACAGTTACAAAGTTTTTTGAGATGTTTCTGCATATTATTGGAGAAAATTCAGTTTAATATACCAAGATCAAAACCAAGTTTTTAAATCACGGAATTAACTATTTTAAATTTATTATTTTAGGGAGTTGATTTCAACGATGATTTTTATAATGAACTTTTATTTCATATAAGCGGAACAAATTTTAAATTTAAAAGGCTTATAGAAACGGATTAAGTTTAATTTTTATAAGATCATTATAATGAATTTATATCTCTAATATTCTTTCAGTATTAGATTTTCTGAGTAAGAAAATTTAAAACAGACACTAGAATTTGCACTTTTTAAAAATAAACCAATTTTTTTTTTTTTTTTTTGTAAAGTATTGGTTGAATAATTGCTTTAGTTTTACTTAAAGATGTTTTGAAGAATACCTTTTTCTAAAACATATTGACTTTGAGTTCATTTTTGTTTAATTTGTATTTGAAAACTGAATAAGAACACATTATTTTTTCTTAAATTAAGAGCCATACTAAAATAAATTTAAATTTAACGTTTGGTATAAGTTTGATTTTATTCTTTTTTCCTTTGTATTACGCGTTATTAAAGCAGATAGGAGGAATTAAAATCTCATGAAAATAGAAGAGTAGCTTTGAAAAAACAACGATTTTTTTACACATAAATGAAAAAATAATACAAATTTTTATGTAACTGGAGTTTTTTTCCTGGCTATGTTTTAAACAGTCATAGTTTCAATTTTCGTATTTAGTTCAAATCAAAATCGTCTGCGGAAAATTAAACATGAATGTTTTATCTATTAAATGTTTTTTTTTAAATGTTTAGTCAAGTGACTCTTCTTTATCGTTAGCTAATTACATAAACATCACGTTGTATTTTTTTAAAAAAATTGTAGTTATTTTGAAACTTAAGGTTTAAATTGAACAGGCTTATGAGTATTCAAGTCCTTTTATTTTGGATATATCCCGTGAGTTTTTTACATTCTGGAGCTCAAGTGACCCTGATATTCAATATGATTATCATGAAATAAAAGCAATAGTGTAAGTTACATAATCGAATATTGGAAAGGGAAAATGAACTGTAGAATAAGTTCTCAAGTAAGTACATATACCACTAATTATTTGTTCTTATTTCAAATCGTTTAAATATTTAAGTGATACTCTCATCCATAGTCATACCTTTGTCAAAACAAAAACAAAAAAATTGTGCTTAATGCTGTAATTTCTCCCACTTTGTACATGAGTTATACGTAAATCTGAAATATAATTTGCTAAAAAAAATTAATATAAAATGTCTTGTCTATTATTAAATATCTGGTTTTTATTTGGTAAATTTGTTAAATTTTATCAACTATACAATTTGTATTTTTTTTTTTAAAAAAGAAATTTATAATTACTTTGGAATTTTTTCTCATTATTACGATTTTTCTTTCTTAATTTCTTAAAATTCTTTTCTAATCGAGCAGCCTCAAAAGAGATAAGGAGATTTTTTTTGAGTCAATTTCTTAAATGCATTGCTTAAGGCTGTCTTCGGCAGATGTACCAGAGCCTGAACTAAACGCGGAGCACATTTTCAGGCAGAAAAATGCCTCACTTTTCAAACAAATTTTTAACATTATAATTCATACATCTCTTAATTATATAGTGTTTTTAAAATTTCAAAGTATTCTATCGTTTATTTTTTTCAATACAACCGCAAAAAGATAGCTCGTTTAACATTACGGTATAGGATAAAAAAACACGAAACATATTTTATACCAGAAAAAATGGATCAAATCGGTTAAAAATGAGAAGTATGATAAAATATGCTGCCCTCTATAAGATAGCGAAGCCAAAATATAACATTAAAGTTTCATTTCTTTTATATTTGAACAAGTATTCCAAATTCAGGGCCTATTTTTTAACATTAGCCGAAAACAGCCTTAAGACATGCAATGCATACTACAGTAGATACCTGAATTCGAAATATTATGCTTTGTATATTTTTTAAGAGAGAGATTCAAGTTTATCGCGTGGGATTCAGAAATTCTCTATTCAATAAGAGAAACAGAGATAATTCATTTTTGTATCTAAATTCATAAGAAAATGTAATTGAATTCTAATTATAGAATTATAGACGGTTCTTTTAAATGCCTGGTCAATTTTGTGAGAAATTAATAATTTTCGGTTGTAAACTAACTGAGTTGTAGCTTTTTCCGTTTCATATGGAATTTTAAGAATTTATAATTGCTTAGCTTAAGACAAACAATGATACAATAACTAGTTTGTGTTTCAATGAGTTTTTTAATCATTTTGTAAAATGGAATGCGTTATATTACTTTCATATAATTCCTATGCACTCAATTTCATTGTTTCATGTTAAGATAGCACCTTACTTTAGCTCTTACATTTTGGAGCTATTCGATCTAATATTCTGTTAGGGGGAGGGGTGGGGTAAGTTGTTTTATGACTCCTTTATCGACCCACTGAATGGATGAAAGGCTAAGTCGACCATGCCCAGCCCAGGATTTGATCCCCGGACCTGACATATATATATATATATATATAATATTACTAATTTTTGTCATTCAAGTATTACCTACCCAAGTACAATCTACTGTATTTAGTAACTGGAATATATGCTAGTACTTTTTTATACGAATCGTCGAAGTCTAGGTCTATTAAAATTATTTACAGAAGAAATTTTCTTTTTTTAATATTTTGTTTTTGTGTAATCATTCACGTGGTGAAATATTTTTCTCTTAAATGCATTGTTATGAATGACATTAAAAGGTTTTCTAGCTGTATGATAAATCCTATGTATTTTGCATGAAATTGCAAACTAACATTCAAATTTTAATGTCAAATCTGTTGATACATCGATAAGTTGTTTCCTTTTCTTCATTATAGATGTTTATTTCTACAAATGAAAAAAAGAGGGCTTTTTTTCGGGAGAAAACTGCTTAGTTTTGCATACATTGTACCGAAGACTATAAAATTATTTCGTCGTAACCGGGATAGTAAACAAAAGAATATTCACAGTATAATAGGTGGAACATGCAAAGAAAAGAGAAGTTTTTAATATTCTTTAATTATATTACAATAAAAGTTTTAAAAATGTGTAAGCAAAATAAAGTTATATTATGTAAAATCAAATTTTCAGTTTTAATGACAGGGATAAGCTTTATATACTTATAGTTAAACAAACTTCATAGAGCTCATGAATCCATTTTGCAAGCACATTTGTACTTTTTTTTTTCTTTCAATTTTTTATTGTGACTCGGGGAACCCCAGGTTTCCGTGCTACACTGAAGACCTCTGTTCGATAAGATCCAGTAACTCAGAGCATCTGTACTTGTTTTACGCTTTGCAAGTGCAACAAGACAACTGTTTAACTTCTGAAAACCATAAAGACCTTAAAGCCTTTTTTAATCGTAAAATTTGATATCAAATCTGAAGTAATGCATTATAAGTAAAGATGATAAGTAAAATACAGATTTAAGAAGGTTACGTTTGATTTACAAGAAGACACGGACAAATACGCCTGAAGGAATTTTTGGTGCGTTGCGAAGGTGTGAGGCGTATTATGATACAAAATTAACAAGTTTTACTAGCAATTAAATTTAAGGACACTTGTAGTTAATGTATGTTTAGTTTCTAGTTATAAAATAATGTATGTTTAAAATTACTAGTATGCTTTAAATTAAAAAAAGTCCTTAAAGTTCATTATTTTTAATATAAAATGTATTCCAATTTATCGAGTCAAACGAAATTTAGCTAAAACCTATGAAATGTTTACAATATTCGAAATATTTCTTGTAGACCAGGAGTGGGCAAACTTTTCCAGAGTACGGCCTATTTCTAAATTTTTCATGATGTTGCGGTCTACCCAGTGGCGAAGATGCGTCGAGCAAAGAAAAAGGCCCACAATATTTATTATAACTTATTATAAATATTAATATATATATACCTACATAACTACAATAAAATTTTAACTTATACTTTCAAGACCACGCTTAAAGCAAAACACAGGATTAAAATGCAATAATAATAACCACAAATATAATAATATCAAATGATGTATTTGTTACGAAACAATTCAAAATACATTAAAAAATAAAAGATTTTCATCTAAAGTTAGTGCTCATAGTTATAGTCAGTAGAAGACTTAGTCTGAGTACTGTCAGCCAATTTTGAATATTTCGGTATATAATTACTAACTGCTAATGCTCAGGCAGTTCACCCAAAATGTTTTGGTGGTCCACCGGTTGATCGCGATCGACTTAATGCCCCCCCCCCCCTGTTCTAGACGCATGTTTAAACAGCTGTATTCTTCAGTGCTGAATAGTACAAATGTTGTTAAATGTTTTTCAAACATCATTCGGGAAAGGAAATTCATATGCAATATCGATTTGTGAATACCCATTATAAATTCAGTTAACGCACCCAATCACATGTCTAAGAACGTTTTCATACTTTCGAAAAAATACGAAATCACAGTATTAAAGAAATACCATTTAAATCTTAATGTATTCGGTCTGGTTTGAGAAACAAATATATAATTCTGCATCTTTTTTTTAAAAAAAAAAAACAACGAGTTATATAAACATACGTGACTTTAATATGTTGAGATATGTTATTATTATTGTTGAATTTCTGTTTTATATATATATATAAAACACGAAATGAGAAGGATGGGTTTTTTTTTTTTAATACACTGAAAGAAAAAGCTAATTGCTGACGTAAATTGTGTAAGTTCGCATACGGAATGACTATTAAGATCTTGGCCTTCTATAATTGTGATTATTTTCAAAGAGTTTTTACAAAAAGGATGAAATTAGAAATATTTTCGTGAAGCATTGCTCAGTAATTACTCAAGGCTATCTTCGTCAAATGTACGAGAACTTAAACTAACATGGTGAACATTTTAGGACAGAAAAATGTCCAGTTTTCACGAAAATTTACTAACAAGTAGAGTGCAAGGTCTTGGGATCATGGATTTAGTTCAAATTTTGTAGGATGGTAGATTTAGTTTTCCTGTTGATGAAGATAAATGGTTATATAGGGACCACTACTCAATCATTTTTTAGATATTTGCAACTGAAGATACAATTCTCGTTAAAAATTCAGTTCTGTAGCAAACAATTACACGTAATGGGTTTAGCGTAGCAGAAACGAATCGGTGTTCCTCGTCGTTAGCAGCCGGGTTCGAGTCCGTGGAGGATGAAAAACTTTAAAAAAAATTTATGTCTATTTTTCAATTCCTCCTATTAGTTCACCACTCTCTCTCTCTCTATGTATATATATATATTTATCTTGTTCAAATTTTCAATCGTTAATAAAATACATTTTTAAGCACTCAATTGAGCTGAAATTTTACATACACGATTATTTAGGATGACAATACAGTAATTTAATTATAATTAATAAAAATTAATTTATTGAAACTAATTATTCAAAGAATTACAAATACAGCCACGTTGGCATCATTTTTGGTGACTTAGCGACCATTTCGGTGACTTGTGTCAAAACTTAAACGTTTTTTTTTTTCACATTTTAAAGCTTTCATTTGAGCTGAAATTTTTTATACACTATTGTTTTGGGTAACAATACGACAGTTTAGTTATAATTAATTAAAATTAATCGTTTGAAATTAATTATTTAAAGAATTGCAGATACAGTCACGTTGG
Source organism: Trichonephila clavata (assembly GCA_019973975.1). Taxonomy (NCBI): domain Eukaryota; kingdom Metazoa; phylum Arthropoda; class Arachnida; order Araneae; family Nephilidae; genus Trichonephila; species Trichonephila clavata. The sequence goes on along the minus strand of BMAO01018206.1, from coordinate 41,104 downwards.
CTTCATTTTTAGCGACTTGGATCAAAACTTTAAAAGATTATTTTTCCCCTCACGTTTCAAAGCATTCAGTTGAAATGAAATTTTATATACACGATTGTTTTGGATGAAAATACAATACTTCAATAATAATTAATAAAAATTAATTGCCACTTAATGTTGGGACTCTGTCATATGTATGTACATATTTATATTAATTGTAACTTTTTAATAAAAAGTAACTAAAATAATTTTTTTGTTGTTGAACTAAGTAGGAATTAACTTAATTTTTTTTTTATATTAATTGTTACATTGAAGATACATAATTGAATTTAAATAAATTGGAAATGAAATGTCTTTAATGACTAGAAACCTTATGAGAGAGTTTTATTTGTCATGATCATTCGTGTAAGTATACAGAGCGAATAATATTTATTACAAAACAATGTAAACATTTCGTAAGAAGAACAGGAGAAAAGCCTCTTCACTGCATGTTAATCGTACCTGGAAACAAAAAATTGTGAAAGAAAACAATAAATAAAACATTTATATCAGATTAACAGAATTAGTACAAAAATATGACTAGCTTCTTTCTCCTCATTGCCCATACAATGGTGAAACTTGTCATAAAAGCAAATGAAACATAATTTTGAAAGGCCTCTCGCGCATTGAATTAGTGCAGTGTTACCCATTATATGTAATCGTTTGCTTCAGAACTGAATTTAACGAGCGAATTACATTTTCAATCGCAAATATCTAAAAAAATAATTGAGTAATGGCCCCTATATAACCATATATCTTCATCGACAGGGAAACTAAATGTACCATCCTACAAAATTTGAACTAAATCCGTAACCCCAAGACCTAGCACTTCTTATAAGTTATATTCTCCTGTTTATAATATAGCGTTTTTAAAATTTCAAAATATTCCACAAATAATTTTTTATTATGTACAGAGATATCTCTTTTAACATTACGGTATAGAAAAAGAATACGTAATACCTTTTATAACATAGAAAATGGGTCAATTTGGGTAAAAATGAGTTGTACTATAAAATATGCTGCTCTTTATTAGATATATTGAGGCTAGAATATAATATATATGTTAAAGTACTTTTATATATGAAAAAAATTCCAAATTCAGGTATTATTCTTTAACATGAAACGAAGACAGTCTTGTAAGCTATCTGTAAATACTAAGTACAGTAGAACGTCGTTTACCCGAACGTTTATTATCCGGAGCGTCAAATATCCGGACCAAAGTCCGGATACGTTTTCGCAAAAGTGCAATGTGCTCAACAGTTGTTTCACGTGAGGCCAAAAGTGACGGGAAGCAAGAACAACGAAAGTAGCAAGGGTTCATCAAATTCTGATGCGTTTTCTACATTAGAGACAGCTATGGAGTGGTACGAACAACAGTCAGAGTGCTGTCCTACTCAACTACTGCCGCCCAAGAGAATCAGAAACCTTACAGCTAAAAAACGAAAGTGTACAGCGAAAAATAAGTGATTATTTTTCACAATAAAGGTGAAATTGCGACATTTTGCACCTATTTTGCTTTTTCTTCAAGCACGTTTCCCGTACGTAATGATTTTCAACATTCGTATAGTGTCCGGTTTCATATGCTGCCGAAAACCGAATGGATCGCATTCGGTTTTCGGTTATCCGAACAATCGCGTATCCGAAAGGTGTCCGGTCGCAATTGATTCGGATAAACGACGTTCTACTGTAATGAAATAATTTTATAATTAAAATTCTTAAAAAATAAATGAATTAATTTGCTTCGACACGTCAATATATATATTTTAACATTGATTATACATATTTTTAAAATTTAAGCTCTTCAAGGCTGGTATAAAACATTCCGAAACACAATCAGGAAACCCAATTAAAAAATTGAAATCTGACCTTTTCCCCCCTCATTTAGTAATCATAGAATTTTTCGAATTCCACGGAAATTTCCTTTCTGTGATGATGCGGTTTTTCCATGTGAGAACAATGAGAGGCTGCTTGAGACTATTTTTTTTATTTTCGAATCGAGACAGAAGTCGTGCATGATTACGAAAGCGATGATCCCCAGCTTAGATTATTCCACAATTACAGAGCACACACTGTAATTTGAAGATTATAACTTACATGATAGTAAAAAAGTTGTTGGTTTTTAAAGCAATATTTGGAAAAACACAAAGACGTGACGTCGGTCCTCTGCTTTATAATTCCGGTCATTAGGAGATTCATGTTCTATTCGAGGATTAGAAAAGAAGCACAAAAACATGGAATTCGTTTGTCCGGCGGAGCCGTAAATGCCTTGTAGCGTGTGTGTGATCCTAATTTCCTAACACTGACACTAAAAGCAAACCCTAATTTACCCAGTTGGTAGCAGAAACAATGGTTGAGAGAGAGAGCAACCTGGCCAAGCGACGTTGCTTCATCTATCAACCGCAAGTACATCTAACCGTCGACTTGATCATCGTAAGCGATGACTAATTGATTGATCGTTAGGCGGCGGCTCTCTTTGGGCGGCCTCTTTCAAGTGGTGACCTTGGAAGGTCCTGTCAGGTAATAGAATCTCCGATGCTTCGCACACCTGTCAATTAGTTTACGCTGCTGATCGGGGGAGTGGACGTTCCTTTAACTGGAATTTCGCATTCGAGGAAACTTAGATTTCACTTTTCTTAATCGATTGTTGCAAGGGTTGGGAAAACAACTGTCCAACCCTAATGCCTGAACGAGCCTCAAGTGAGTTAATAAACAAAAATGTAATAAAATTATAGAACATTATATTTTGAAAAATAATTGATTTTTTAGATGAATTTCAATTTAGACATTTGTAATTTACTATATTTTGTATTTAATGTAAACTAATAGATTTACAGTTGTACTTGTAAATCTGGAAGCAATTTCTTTGTGACCTTCCTCAGTTTACCGGATTGGCAACAGTCTGTATTTTTGGCATCAGACTAGTTGCAATGTTTTGATATTAGCGCAGCTAAGCCTAACTAGAATAAAAGTGTTCTTGGAATTCTTTAAAACCATTTTCTATACGTTAATGTTATAGAACCAAACGTTCATAACACAAGCATTGGACTATGTTATTAAGATGGGGAAATAATATGCTGATATTGTATTAGATCAGGAGGTAACAATGGTTTTGGCTTGGTGGCCACATTGTGAAAGTCGAGGATATCTAAGTCCCGTAGTTTTTTAAAATGATCGTATTCACATATTACTTAATTTTGCATCAATAGAAAAGGTATAAACCATAGATTCCAACCTTTTTTGAACTGGCGCCCCCTTTTCTCTAGTAAATCTTTCGATACCGCCTCCTTTTCCAGTGAATATTTCGATATCACCCCCCACCACTCTACAGAAATAAGAGTATAGGTAATCCATGGTAAAAACAAGAGCTAAGTTTTAAAAAAATATCCTATTACTAAAAGAAAATATATTTTTTAATTTCGTTTTTTTCTAAAGCCCCAATTTTTTAACTTGCGAATCTTAAATATCTATTGCCACAAATATATTTAAGTGTGTAATATATATTTAAGTTATAATAGGATATTGTTGGAATTGAAACGCTACTGAATATATTCATTTAAATGAGTGGAATAAAAGTTTTAGTTTACCTGTTATAAGGACAGGCAGGAATTTTGATGATGTGAAGTAATTCATAATAAACTGTTGCTTTTAAAATAAATATAAATTGACAGTTTCAGCCTTCAAAGAATCACACGTTAATTCCTGGTTAACATATTTAATTATGCTTTTTGGATAATATGCGTAATGAAATGCAGTGGACGAAACATGTTTCCTACTGCTCACAGACAAACAACACGTGCACTACAGACATTAAAAAGCACTATATCATTCACTTTAATGTAGGTCTGCAATGTTAAGTTTTTCATTCACCTCCCCGTACTACCGAAATATTTGAATTATCGTTACATGTGATATAGAAATAATTTAAATACATACACAACGTAAACAATATTAAAGTTTACTTTTTTTAGTACATACTCAGCGTGTTTTTTTTAGTCTTTTTAGACTATATTTGGTTAATCTTTCCCAAGCCCCTCCGTGCCATCTCAACGCCCCCTAATTTTCTCTGGGTTTTCTACTGCCCCCTGAAAACCTCAAACACCCACAAGGAGGCATTATCGCCCACATTGAGAACCTATGGTATAAACTATACAATGAAATTCATTAAATATAAGTTAAATTAAACAGGTGGCAGGTCATTTTATTCATTGTGCAATTTCATATCTATCTATGGCTGCAAGTCCGTTTGAAAATTTTAATTGAATGAAACAAAGTATCATATAACACTTTCTACAATTTTTGAAGCCATGAGTGGGTGTTTGTTGAAATTCTCATCACAGCCTGTTAGTTAATGTCAACCGACTTGCATCTATATTTGCTCTGTTGATCGTCGTGGCACAGAAAGCAGCTCACAAGTATATATGAACCCAAACTATAGAAACAGCACTATCTACATCTGGTGTTCTGACTTTGTTTCAGTGGGCGCAAAAACTTTTTGCAGGCCATTAACCCTGGGTCTCTTATTTGCTTATCCCACCAGGAAGCAGGCCTATCCACGTTTTTCCTAACAATCCTCCCAAATTTGTTAAATTAGTTCGATTAAGTTGGATTACTTTGAAATTATCTTTAAACATAAGAAGACTGTATTGCTTGGAAGTGCTAATGTAAATGATCCAATATATTTCAATTATCTCATCTACTTACATGCTCCCATATTTATTAATTGAACATTTCTTAACTTAAGTTTGTTGAATTTGTGTCATTATTGAGAATAGTAAATAAATTGTGTGTCTGTTTTACTATGGCTAATTTTCCTTCTAATTCTCGTACACTAATGGATGGGATGACTCATCCATTACATATGTCAGACCTTTATTTATTTTGAAAAATCAATTTTTATTTCTCGACAAAAATGCGTTCAAACAATTGCTATACTTTCTAATAATTGAGTTAAATAGCGTTTATATCTTTTGTCGCATTCTTTGTATGCTTTGGGGAACTTTTAATTTACACAATAAACAATGTTTTGGTGTGCTAATCTTGAGATATGCTTTGAAGAGATTGTGACTTTTGTCTGTCTAAAGTTCTGTGTAATAAATCATTATGAATGCGCCAGATAACTAAAGTGAGTTATGACCATAATGTCTGAATACCTTTGATTAAATTCCACAGAACAGATCTCTTGATAAGACTGTATTTAAGTTCCTTTATTAAATTTTGAAGAATGCACGGATAAATGTTTCTTAATTTCAAAGAAAAACAAGTTAAGACTAAATGTATTTAAAATTATAAGAAATATTTTTAAAGTCTCTTTACATAAAGTAATCAATAATCTGAACAAATGCTGATAAATCATCTTCAAACTAAAGTATAAATTCAGGCCACGTGCAAAAACAAAAACACATAAATACATACCTGGATAAGAAAGCAGAAAGTTATTAAATTTATCAAAATAATCTTTACCCTCATTAGAAAGCAATTAAAAAGTAAAAGACTTGAAAGTTCATATTTTGAGTGAATTTAACACTACTGGAAATACGTATTTCTTACTTCATTTATGTTTAGGGAGATGAAAATGTAATTTTATGAATGTTTATCCAAAGAAAATTTATAAAAATTCTCTTTATGACGTCTCTTGTTAGACGTATAAAACAACATAATTTGATATTCAGGAGAATTGTTTTAAGTTTAAACCAAGCACTTTGTGACAATACGCTAGGTTTTCATTAACTTTGCGAATACAAGTTCTTCCACCTGAAGTAAAACGAGATATTTCGATACTTATTTTGGTATCCCTGTGCCTGCGCTAAAAATTATATTAACCCGGCACTTCTCTCGCAAAGGTGTGTCATACCCTGATGAAACTTTTTCAACGCTTCTTCTGAAATGGATAGTTTCTCGTGCAGCTAGCTGACTTAAGGTCATATCCTTTGAGAGATTCTTAGCTTGTAGACAGGTCTAGTATATTTTTAGATATCGTCTCTTCGGTATGTCATACCCTGCGTGAATCACCGTTACAGCTCTGAATACATGAGCACGTTTTAAATCTTCCTTATGCTATGGCATGTGTGTAGAAATGATGAAAAATATGACATTTAAACAATTTAACAGATACAAATTTAATAGATATATTGTATTTTCAGTTGAAGGATTCTCTTCGCGGTTATATGATGAGGAAAATCAAAATGAGGGAAGAGTATAACAGCAATATGATTCCTCCACTGAAAATCAATCAGATTTAAGAAAGGTGCTATTGAAAAATATTTTATGTAGAGACACAAACATTGAGAGGACGTAGTTTAAAGGAGACAACTGGTACATCATATCCACTTTCATGAACTTTTAAAAACTATTGCCGGAACAATGTCATAAAATATAAAAATTCAAATTTTTGAATTTAAAAGGATAGAAGTTTACTCTAAATGTTTAGTTTTAAAATGATACAAATTAAAAATTAAGATCGAGTAGAAAACATCACACTCACTCGACAAAGATAAAGAGGTATGTAAATGCACAGAATAGATACATATAAGAAGAACAGTAAAACTAAATTTGCGTTTGAAAAATGTAATTAAACATATTGTATTTCCACCGTTCTTCCTTTTTAACCTTTGTCTAAATTTTGGTAAAACAATACAAACACCTTGGGTTTGACATACCCTGCTCGAACTTTAGGTCGTTTTTCACGCAGTGATGCCAGGGTTAAGCTATTATTTGTAATAGTTAATTAAAAATGAATTTACTATTTCATGCAAATATAACTTCAATTTCATGAGATAAAAAGAGATATAAGTGCAAAAGTTCTATTCTAAAATTTGGTGTCGACTGTGACTTAAGCGTTGCAAAACGATTTGAAATTTGTCGTTGGACATTGTCTACAATGGTTTTCAAAAATTGTAGTTTTTCACGCATATTACTCTAAATCTGCCAGAGTTTTAATATTTTGAGCGCGTGTGCGGCAGTTATTTCTCTACATCAAGAAAGAGCCTGTCGGAAGTCTTTAAGACTCTTAAACATTTGAACATCAAAAGTTGTTCATTTATCCAGACAAATTAGATATTTTCTGGGACCAACAACATTTCAGACTGTAGCAGATTTCGATTGTCATGCGCTCGCTGAACACTAATCTCTTAAGGTACCTAACTACCTAAAATTGTAATTTGCCAAATATTGACTAATTTTATGATTTATTTTATAAGGTCATCTTATTAGCTTTATAAAAATACCGGTTATCATTTTCGTTCACTAGAACAAAACTACAAGAATGTTTAGTAAAGAGATATCATTACTTTAAACCAAGATGTCATATTTATTTTAAACGTTTATCAAAATGTGATTTTAAATGAATAATTAAACGGGACAGCGATTGCTAAAAGTTTTGAAAATAATTAATCGAAATTGTGTCAGTTCTGTACAACAGTAAAAGTGTTTTAGTTCAGATTTATCAAACACTGTTTATTACAAAATTTATAGCCCATATGAGAATATAATCACTGTTTTCTTAAACAATTTCATATAATCTTCAGATAAAATTAGTCTAGTTTTGTAAAAATTAAAATAATTTCTTATCTGAAGAGTCATTTCAAAGATGAATAACATACTTAGCACATCAGAACATGAAAATTTGTTTATAAACTTTGGTACAAGAATAGGCCGCGTTTATGTACTTTTGTAACTTTATTTATTTTCCCATTTAGTTATAATAATTTCTTTTCTCTTCTTAATTTTAGAATATTTTCTTAAAATGTATTAAAATCTAAAAACAAAAATCCATATATCTCCATTTTTAAATTTGTTGCAACCTGTCGGATATCTTAATTTTAAAACCTTGAGTGAATGAGTATATTAACACGTAGCACTAGCAACTCAGGAGCTTTTGGCAGAATACCCAAAGGGAAGCGCACTAAAGGGCTTAGAGCTACAAAACAGTCCCCGAAACGTCGCGCTTTCAGTCTTTGTTGAACAAATCTTAGCAAATACACTCAACCAATTTTGAGCCTAGGTCAAAATGAAGGGCAGGGCACACCTAGTCACCCCACTCACCAAACCACAACATTACTCAATGGAGGAGACGCTTCGCTTGTAGAATTGCTGTGCATCAATTTCCTCTACACGGAAAGTCTTCAGTGGCATCAAGTTCGAACCCGCTATACGGCGGCCATGGTTCGGCACCACAACCTAAGTCACCTCGCTCACTTTGCGCCTCCTTGACATTAAGAATAGAAGTTATTATTTTCAGATGAGAGAAATAACACGACTTTAATTTCTAAGCTAATCACTCAGATACACTCGATGTTTGAACTGCTCATATTTTGTTGCTTCTGGAAACAAATGTTAGTGATACCATGATCTGCCGAAATATTCCCTTTTCTATTTCAATTTTAATTTTGACAAAGTTTGAATTTTATGAGATATTGAATCACGTCTGTTTAAGACTATTTTTATAATTTTCATTTAAAAATGCAGAGTACAATGAAGCGTCGTTTATCCGAATCAATTGGGGCCGTACATGTTCAGATAACCCTCAAACCGAATGTGAGCCAGACACTATACGAAAATCATCAAGTGCGGAAACGTGCTTGAAGAAAAAGCAAAATAGGTACCAAAATGTCGTATTTTACCTTAATGAGGAAAATAATCAATTATTTTCGCTGTACCATTACCTTCGTTTTCGCTGCAAGATTTCTGATTCTCTTGAGCAATTGCACTCTGGTAGGACAGTACTCTGTTGTTCATACCACTCCATGGCTATCTTTTTAACGCAGAAAATGCTTCAAATTTGATGGACCTTTGCTACTTTAAATTGTTGTTCTCTTCGTCTTTATCAGTTTCATCGTCGACAGGGTGTTGGATTCTTGCACGGAAGTGACAATCACGTCACCATTTAGCATTTGAAATGCAAACATCGCTCCGCTTTCTCTCTTCATGACGGAAAATGTTCAAGTTTTGTCTCTATATTTCAAGACGTTATGCTTCCGTTTTTAATTCGAAATATAACAGTTCACAACTCAACAAAACGTATACACCCACCCCCTCACTTGAAACAAGCTGACTAATATTCCGCGCAGATGTTTACCAAATCAACTACTGAAATTCCCGAATATCTCTCACCTATAGTTTCACGTCTTTATGGCCTCACATGAAGAAACAACTCATGAAACATTGCACTGTTGGAAAACATATTCATAAACAATACAGCACAGTTGACAGAAAAGCGGTTTGGATGACACTCCGGATAATAAACGTTCGGATAAACGACATCTGCAGATACATTTGTTTCAGCTGATAATGAATCAAATCTTTTACTTTATTTTGTAATCAAAATTAATTTGCCAAATATATTCCGGAGTTACGAGGAACAAATAATTTTACATGAAAAACTTATTACTTACATTGTTATTTTTCTAGCACAATAGTGATTGTAAAAATAACTAATAAGATAAAAATTAAGTTCTATATTCCACTCGTCCATTTGTCAGAGAAGTGTAACAGAAATTGATATCTGGTTTCAATTTGAACTTTCGATTCTAAAATTGTTTCAATTCTATTACATTTGGATGTGGGGCCGTGGGTAGCCTAATGGCTGAATACATTCAAAACACTCTGAAATACAATACAGCACTTTGCAAGCATTTTCTAACTAGATGTAAACATAGCAAAGAAAAGGAGAGAAAGGAATGACAGTGAGAAGGGTCAGAAAATGAAAGATCGCTAGAGCATCCTGGCGGTAGTATACACTGATGAAACAACAATGAGCCTATGGAAGAGGGAAAATTTTGCACTTTGGGGTGTAATCTCTAAAAACACCAATTTATTTTAGTTGAATGGTTCTTAAAACATTATTTCAAAGTAATGTGTTTATAGCTCATTATCATTTAAATTAATGAGCTCTTAAAGATTTTGAGAATTTTTAATTAACTTAAAATTTCAGACTCAACCCTATAGTGCGAAATATATAGTATAAGGATTGATCAAGGAGTAAATTTTAAACTTCATTGGTAAATTAAGGAGCAAATCTTGAAAACAATTAACAAATATTGCCAGAATACAGGTTTCCTTTTTAATTGTTTGAAATCAAATTTTCGTAGAATTAATTTGGAACATTAAGAGGATGCACACAGTAGTCAGGTAGATTGAACTGATGTTTAACAGCAAAACTGTTGTGTTTAAATTCATCAAAAGCATTATATCAGGTTTCCGAAAATATATCTATACTTTCAAAATGAGTTAAAATAAACAAATGAAATGACTGCAAGTTTTTGTTCATAGCTGAAAGTACTAAAGTTTTACAATATTTTCGCAAAATTTCAATTTGCGCATTAATAGTTACTAACTAGCATGCGTCTTATACAAGATTTCTGGCCACGTTCTGTGAAGCATTCTGAATGGCCACTATAAGTTCCCCTGAAATCAAATTAATGATTAGAGTTGGAACACCAGCCATAATCAAAACAATATAATTTATTAATATTTTTATAGAATCTCACAAACCAAGGCAGGAGATGCATATAAAATTAAGGCAAAATCGAGGAAGACTAGATATTTAATGAACAATTATGGTAGAAGAGCATTTAATAGACGATTTAGTGAAACTGGATTTTCTTACGTGTAGCCCACCATCATTGGTTCTTCTTTCCGTCTGGGAAGCTTTTCTCCCTTTCAAACTCAGTGAGGTGACACCCATTTACATTGCACAAGTGCATGGGATTAAAGACAAACCATGCTACAACACGCCTGCTCTTGCAGTGAAACCATACAGAAACCAGAATGTTGCAAAACGGACGTACATCTGGTTGCATTTCATGAAACAGAAACTTCAATCTTTCTTTATGGAACGTAAAATTTTAATGTTGGTTTTTAAAGTTATTTTAATCTGAAATCTACTTTGGATGCTACCAGTGACCACTCAGCCCTGCAGCCCACCAGAGCCTTACCCCGTGACCCAGTCATGGCCCATTATCTGAGATACTTATGAAAATTTGGTGCAGGAGATTCTTTGTAAACAATCAAATATATCAATTTGTTTTGCTGTGACTATCATATGGGTACAGGTGAGTATTATTTTCCGATTACTGATAATGAACGACAACAAATTAGAATAACGACTTTATGGAGTGGAACTAGTTTTTATCTTTCTTATCTTGCAAAGCGAAAATGTGAAAATGGGTGTTTCAAGACGGAGTTAGAATAACTTCTTTGCGGTGGCTCAAACATGGTTCGGCAAATTGTTTGATTGCCATGCTAAATTAACATTAAAAATACCAAATCAACAGGAATCGGTTCAAGCGACACTATTTCGTACGCTTTCTTTCCTTTCAGGTATCAGGAGGTAGGTTGGAGGCAGGTAAGGATGGAGTGAAGTGTGGATAATCTTTACAGCAAAATAGCAATCGATGGTAATGCTGACGAACAAAACAAAGGCATCTATGAAATATCACTGCGTGTAAATCATAGAACCGTTCCTCATGCAGAAATTGTGAAGAGGATTCTTAAATGCTTCTAATTTAGAAAATCAGTGACAAAATACGAAATATAAAAATAATAAAAGCAAATAGGTGTTTTAATATTTTGATCAATTCAGCACCATTTTCTTCCTTGGATGTAAGTATTTCTCTCCCCACCCACTCCATTTAATCCTCAGTGTTGCATTTTAACGCCTCATGTATGCTGCTTAGAGTGTGAAGAGCTTAACACTGTGTGCATTCATTTAAAAGGTTGAGGAAGAATACCTGTCACCAGCTGGTAAGTAGATGTATTACAAATTAGAACTAACAGAAAAGTTTATAATGTATTGATATTTTATAAATTCCGTGTGAAGGATACTCTTCAATCTGAAAGTGTAATTGATTTTCCCCTATATCATCTTTTCTTATTGTATTTCTCTGAGTGTAACATTTATGGTGATTTGTTCTGAGACCAAATGAGCTTTGAATATACAAAACCAAAGATTGATTCACCTCGGGGTTCGTTCTCATCATCTCGCCAGAGTTGGCCACTCAGTGGAGTATCTTCCGCCAAAGAGATTCTGATATTCGCGTCAAAAGCGATCATTGGGCACTCGACAAAGATAGAATAGAAGCATTTATTTCTTCAATTTTATGTCTGGCAAAGGTAAACAGCCTTCAGAATCGTAAATGAAAGGCCTCTTTCCTTTCGAACAATTACTGATATTATCATCCAAACCTTGGCTTGCTGATCTTTTGATTCGAACGGTGACAGAAATCACGTAGTAACTGGTTGGTACAGAACAGAAGGTTTTTAATCTTGAGCAATTTTAATTTGATGAAATTGGCAGCTGCACATACATGAGAATATAGTGGTACCTTTTTCAGTGCACTCCGTTCAAGGCTGCTGAGGCAAAGTCATAGATAAGATAAAACCGATAATCGGATGACATCCGTGTCATTCACAAAATAATGATTCAGGGTTATTCAATTTATATTTATTACAAGGCTCTGGGAGTCTTTAAGGGGTATTTGTTTAGTAAGTCTAAAATTAAACATATATTATTACATTGTTTAAAAGTAATGTTCATTTACTGGTGAATAAAGAAAGTTCTTCAAAATTAAAAATCATATAAAGAAAAATGAAATGGAACACAGAGATGCCACGGATTCTTTAGTGATACAAAACATTTTAGTTCAAAATTTCACTGATAGAGGCATGACAATCAAGGCCTGCTTCATTAAATTTATTCTTGCCATGTAAATTGTTCACCACCTCAGTTGTCCGACACAAGTGAAGAGCTTGTGCACGTGATCTTGCATCTGACCGCAATCACTCTGTATCTCCTGGGTAGTCGTAAGTCATTTTAAATTGGTGGCAGGCCAGGCACTCTGTCTGCTGGCTTTAAAACATTCATTTAATTTTAATTGTTGCAGGCAGATATTCATGTCCTGAAATTTTCTTCCCTCATACATTATTTCTGAATTCAATATACACTTTGACACACTAGCTTCTAATACAATTTACCTCTTAATTTTGCCATCAATATAAACGTCTCCTTATAGCCAAAGCATTAAGTACCTGGTGTATATATGCGTTTTTCGAAGCCTATTTTGTTGTCCCTCAGAAAATTATTTTGAGCTTTGAATGCAATAAAGACCTTTACAGTGGGTTTGCAAAGTTGCTTTATCTTGGCGATTTGAAACCCATTCCTGTAAACCTTTGGAGGTTGGCAGACCCCTGGGATCTACTATGAACCACTTGAAGTCACCGAATCGATCTGGATAGTTGGAGGCATAGCGAAAGACAACAGCAGCATGATATTAGCTTGAGTGCCAATCTTAGATCCTTTTCAGTGGTACCATATCCTTAATCATGTGCGGGAATGAGATTGCAGATGGTTTGGCCCGTGAGGGCAACATAAAATTATACATCATTGGCTGCCTTGCTTTCAAGGTACTGCCGGATCCGACAAATGTCAAATCCTCTTTGAAGTAAAATTTGCCATAAATGGTATGAAGGAAGCATTTTATGATGCTGCCTTTACTTGGGACAAAGCATTAGGCGAATAAACTACTCTTGCTTTAAACTGCAGTGGACATACTCGAGCTCCAGCGGATGGTCTAAGGTTTACCCTCTTGTCCCGAATTGCAATGTGACCCAAGTCGCTCCCATGCCCACATCTTGATTTGTATTGGTTTCCACAAAGAGCAGCTGCTCTCATTCTGCTACGGTCTTCGTGTTTTACCATGCGAGTTCATGGACGATCTACACTGCTGGCCACCGTAATACAACTTCAGAAAGACAAGAGATAACATAACAACATATTGTAGATAACATATTGATAGTATCAAATGATTAAATTTATAATTTATGAAATTAATAGTTCCTGCCAGAATCAGTAGCCAGAGTAGCCGCCATTATTTTGTAGATCTGCCCACACGCCTCGGCATTGATTCAAAGAGACTTTGGATGTAATGTGTTCTTGGGGTACAACCAGAGACCAAAACGCTCCACGTTGCCAGTTAGATCTGGTGTGGCAGCTTGGGGGTGTAATCTGGGTCAATCTGGTTGAGCAGCAAAAAGCAGGGCCACATGTTTTCAATCGGCGAGAAAGATCGGGGCCGACAGAAACAATTGTCCTGATGCGATTGACGAAGAGCACCCGGACATGCATTGCCCATGTGATAGCGCATTATCCTGGTAATGTCCTGGCTGTGGCCAAAGCCCTGTGAAGGTAAGGAAGGACAACTGAAACAACACCTCAGGATGTCGCTGGCTGTTTCTGGTACCAGCAATGCGTACTAGAGGAACGAGTATTGATGACCGCCCTATACCGATCCCGGTGCAGGATGGTGTGGCGGTGAATAACGCGTATTCAAATAGGCGGTGAATAACGCAGCTGTTCAGCATCCTCTCTCCACGGTGTCTCCAGACTCGAATCCGAACATCGTGGTGTTGCAGACAGATGTGTGACTCTTCAGTAAAAACAACTTCATTCCATTCTGCCGCCCACATTCTTCTTTCATCGCACCATTGGCGGCGGAGACGTCTGTGGTTCTGCGTCAAGGATAGACCAAGCAATGGACGTTTTGCGGACAGACCACTCTGCTGTAAATGGCGTCGAATGGTACGCGCAGACACTGAATGATGCGTTACAGACTCAATGTGCTGTGCTATGGTTCGTGATGTGACTGAGCGATCCGTCACTGCCATGCGCACAATTTTCCTGTCCTCACGTGAAGTGGTGCACTGAGGTGGATGCGATCGACCACGTTGGTCCATCGTACCCTCCTGCATCCAACGGTCACCTATCCGCATTACAGTTGTTTGGTTTCATCCAACACGACTACCGATTTCCCTGAAAGATAATCCACAATCTCGGTAGGCCACTATCCTTCTGAACTCGTTACTTGATCAAAAGCTGATCGCTGATTTCTACGAGACATAACTGGTCGTTTTTTTGAAAAAACCACAAGAAAAACACAATTGCCGAATTTGAAATCATCGAAATCTCCAAGCCTTAAATAGCGCTTTGAAGTGGCGCCACAGGCGTGCGTGATGTGTGTCTGCGCTGAAATTCTAATCATTTGAATATATCACCTCCGCTAATGCATGTTGTAAATTTCATGTTATTTGCATGCTTCCTTCAGGGTGTTGTATTTACGGTGACCAGCAGTGTAGATGTTTCTGTCGGTCAAGTGGGATAAAACAACAACATTCCTGTTTTCTGTTGCCCATGATTTGTTGAAGAAGGTTCCGTTGCATACCCCCTTTCTGGAGAAAGGAAAATTGTTTTTGCTGTTGATGGACTTTCCGAGAAATACTTGAAGAAGGTTAATTGAAGAAGGTAATTTCTACCATTGTTTTCATTCTGAGTAGGTGTGTGTGTCTTTGGAACGTTTTTCCATTAACGCTGTGGGCAGTCTCAAGTGTTAAGATGGTGAATCGGGTTGACGCGTGCACCGATGGTGTTTGAATCACCGCTGGGATTTGTTGGAAATGCTTCAGACTCTCCATGGAAGGAACGCAAATCAGTCAGTAGCATAAAGCTGTGCTGTCCTCCAGTGTTCAATACCTGGGTCACCACTTCAGCAATAGTAGGGGTGGTTTTTTGAACCACCGACCTACTGGTGCAGTTACGCTGTCCATGCCATAGAGAACTGGGACGAAAATGATTCCCTATTCGAGCCGATCGATAAGCGCTTTTGTTCCACGACTTGCGGAAGGAGTGTTCACTGAAAACCTTTGTGACACGAGTGTAACGTGATAAAATTACCCCAGCAATAGAATAACTGCAGTAGACTTCAGAGTATGGATAAAAGAGACTGTGTGGATGCCATTGACATAATCGCTTACATTATTTCGATTTCCTTGTTTGTGATATACTTCTATTTATTCTTTATGAGCACCTCACAGGTGACCTGGTTCTTCAACAACAAAATACTACAATTCCCAATAGTATCGCAATGGTTAAATGAGCATTTTACACAGGAGGGACCTTGCTTTCCTGCTCATCTAACTCACATGATCTCAATCTTATCGGGTAAATCCAGGATGACATCGAGAAAGATGTTCACACTTCTGATCTTGATGTATCAAATCTTCGTGAAATGAGTCATACTGCTTAAGTTGTGGGTCCGTATAGTTTTGTAAGCCCTTCCAATGTTTTATTGGGTGTAGATCGACATGTTTTTCCATTTCCGTAGCAGCGAACGATGTTGCTATGTGACAAAAAGACAGCTGTTCCTGTAGAAAAATTTTTGTTATCCAGATGTATCTAACTCAATTGCTCTTCTGGGTATTATTAATTAAAAACTGCTTTGTTGGTCAGTGATGATCAAAGGTCAGGGATGTTCAAAGTAGAAATTGTCAGTTGACTAAATGTAAAAGGACCCAGGCGATTTCTATATAAAACTAGCTCCCAATGTAAGCCTTTTTTGTTATGTATTGTACAATTTGACTCACGTGAAAGTGCCCTAAGTCCTCGTAGTGATAAGGTAGGGAAAATTTAGAGTTCAGTACCACCTCAACTACCATTTTTGCCACTTGATTGTGCATCAAAATTTGGAAATCCTACGCCAGAAGATCCTTGTGCTTCAATATCTCGATGTAAATGAACCGTCACTGAAAAAGAATTATAAGAATTACTTACAGTATGTTTTAGTTTTTGACTCCGTACATACAATAGACTCTAGATTATCCAGCGAAAAAGTCACCAATATTAGATTCCTCCGACAAGGAAATAATTGAGGATGAATTTATTTTACCGAATGATCCTCAATAAAGTTTTGAATACTCGCACTTATTAACACCCACACAACTTCGAAACAGAAGGAAGTAATTTTTTTCTCTTACTTTCATGGCTTTTAAATCATAACTTTTTGGAATTGCTTATATTGAATGTTTTAATTCATTTGTTTTATATTTTTCATTGATCTGTTTTAACCTTGCCTGACTTAGTGGGGTGTGCCCCACCACAATCTTTTGAATTGCATTTTTATATTAAATCTGATGTCTTACTTCTGCTACAAAAATATGTTCCTATCTAAAAATGTGAATATTTTTTAATGAATTTTAATATTTTAACAATTGATTGGCACAGTTTAGCCGAAGTCGGCTATTGCGCCAGTAAACCCTACATTCACTTACTCACTCCCTCGATTATCCGGATGCGTTTTAACTGGGAAATGGATCCTTCGAAAACCATCATCTAACACTTAAAAATACATAATACGGTCCGAAGTACTTTACAAAGCAGAGATGGGTTTAAAGAATACAGTAGGGCTTAATTTTAGTTAAAAAAGGGGAAATAATTTAACTATAAAAATGAAATATCAAACTACTATGAATTCGCAAAATGCAGGATCGGAATTATGAAAAGCAATTATAATTCCCGCAGAAGAGAACAAATTATAATGTCATAGTGAAATGTAAGTCACAGTCACGTACAGAGACTTCTTAAGGCATGGGCCAACTGGGCCCGAGGCCTCAGTGGGAACCTCGTCTCGTTTTTGACTGAACTCTGATACGACCATGATTTGAATAATTTTAACGGTAAAGTATTTTTTACGTAACGGTTTTTTAACGGTAAAGTATTATTTCAGGGTGTATTCCCCGAAAAATTCGGAATTTCGGATTACATGTTAACTGGTAACAGTAGCAAGACTGTATTATTATTGTGATGACCATCGTCTAAGAATAGGTAGGCCTACTACCATACACCATTACTATTCATTCAGACATAGAGTGGTAGTTGGCTGAGCCGGTTTGTACGATTGTTAGTTATGCACATTTGTTTGTTTCGCGTTATTGTTTGTACGGTATTTGACAGCGTATGCCATTTAATATCTATTTTTAGGGGTCATATGTGGGACCTGTGGCATAGCTAGGTATCCAAAGGCCCTGGTGCAAAAAAGGGCCCTATTTTGATAGGGTTTTATCCAGTAAAAAAGTAGATATGTATGAACATTTTAAATATACAAAGCTACTTTATAACGTCAGCTCTTTATCGTCCTTTGTAGAATATAGAAAAGCAAAGCTACATTCTACCTGTATGTATGTGTATGAGTTGGTTTTTTTTTGTGTGATTTTTAGTGTTCACCCAAGTTCGATTGACACCACGACACTCGTAGAAGTCAGAATAATTTATTTATTTTTTGGAGGATCGAACTCCCCCACCAGAGGGCTTAGAGCTACAGAATGATCCACCGACATAGATAGGAAATGATACAAAAATTACGCATGAACAAGAAAATACAATACAATATTATTATAATTATTTTTTTTTTAAAAAAAAAACTCTTCAAAAGAGCAGAGGAGGGAGGGGGGGGGGCAAAATTACAGCAGTCTATTGCAGAATCGAGTTGATTGATTGAAACTGGAAACTAGCTTATTATGAATCACATAGTTATTAAAAAGAGAATGTAACTAGCTTGAAAAATAGAATGTAATTGCCCCCTGTGCAGGTTTTGGAAAAATGAAAAAAATTAAAAATAATATTAACTTTTCAATAAGTTCTCAACGCTAGGGAAAAAAACAGAAGGAATTGAGTGGAATTCCTTACAAGTTCGAAATTAATTTCACCTGAGTTGCTATGATTATAGTTGTGTTGCAACCTTTTGCATTATATCTTAAATGTGGGAGAAATTATCGCAAATTCGGCTTACTTGGTGATCATAGTCTGAAGGGCCCCTTTGAGCTTGAGGGCCCCGGTGCACGGCACCACCTAGCCCATTGGTAGCTACGCCCCTGGGTGGGACACATTTGAGTAGGGGTCCAGGGCCTCAACAAGTCTTAAGACGTCCCTGATCACGTACTGTGTCCCCTTAATGCACAACAATACTGTTTGATTAATTATTCTACAAAAGATTCATTCTACGTCATTTTCTTTATCAGTCCAATATGGTGGCCACGGTAGCCTAGTGGCCAAGGTAACGGACTCGTGGCAGGCATGCCATAAGCTCGAACTTAGTGCGGCTGATGACCCGCCGTGTAGGGGAGCGATGCACGTTAAAACTCTCGAGAGCTCAAACGTCCTCCCGTAGGTGTGGTAGTTAGGAGAAGGGGTACCAGCTCAGGTGTCGTCCTCAACACTTGACCATGGTTCAAAATTATGAGATCTGTCGCCAAAAACCCTCATGTATAGCTGATTAGTGCGGCGTTAATATATATTCACTTACTTACTTATTCAATCCAAAATGTATAACAAATTCTTTTATGGTAATTGTAAATTTTTTTCTGTATATGTGCGGAAATTTTCCCAGATATTTACATTTTTTTTTGGGGGGGGGGGGTTGCATATGTGAAAATATATTTTGAAAATTTATACAGAAATTGTTTTTAAACACATTTGTATTTACTAAAAATATAGCCCATCCTAATAAATATGAATAAAATTATTGACATAAACGTATTTATTTTATATTTGAATTTCAAAAAGATTGGAAAAAGAACCAAGTAATGCAGACACAGCTTCATTAATCGCATTAATATTTAAAAAATTTTAAATTTGCTACTTTGTTTAGTTTTTCTTATTGCATTTTGTATAATAAATTGTATTAGGTCTCCAAAAATTCTTTTTTTTTTTCTTTTGGCCAGTTCATAAAAAAAATTTCCCCGTCAATTACTTAGAGCCCCAAGAAATGCATGTGAAAATTAATCCTGAAAAATTTACGCAGCACCACTCGCCGAAAAACTATTTAAAAGACAAAGCGAATGAGTTCACTGTCTTGTGTCACAAACAGTAATAAATTAAGCTCTAACTTTTTAAACACTATACTTCTTTTTCAATTTTGTATATATATATACTGACTTAACCGGAGGTTTTACCATCCGTCTCATTTCACATTCACTGGCCAATCGTAAGTCTTCTGTCCGGTTGTTGAGATCGTTGTTGCGTAATAATAAAGAGATTCAAACATAAGCACATATTCGGAATGAAGAAAGTGTCTGTATTAGCATAAGCTCATATATAATTGTTGTAAGGAATAACTTAATTTATCATATTTGCTTTCTTACAGTTTAGAAATATTTAGTAATAGCTTTTTTTCATTTTAATAAATATCATTAAACTATACGAAATACAGTATAATGGCTTATGTTAATTTCTATTGATAGTATACTAAAAATTTTCGTACCTGAAAATTTTTTCGGGATATTATCCGTTCTTTAACAATAAAAAAAAGACAATTTAAAGATCTTTTTAGTTTGTTTATAAATAAAATCTTGATATTTTAATTTTTATAATGCACGTAGAAACAATGTGAAGGCTATTTTATTCGTCCATTTATTTCATAACGTATTTGTTGAAAATTTTATTTTAAATAGAAATAAAAAGTTAGTGGCTGTTTAGTGCGACTTATCTCATAAATTGTTATTATTAGCTTAAACTATTAAATAATCCTTTACTCCTTATTTTATATTATTGTTCGGAAAAATATTCTCCTTGAAAAGTAACGCAATTTTCGTGCGTCTTTTGCATGAAATAAAATTTTTTCCAGATGCTGTTAAAGTTGTCTACAGTTAATTACGAGTTTAAGGAAGTAAATTCATTGTGTAACTCTTCGTGTTCCATTTGTCCTTGTATTAAAACGAAATCTTTTTAAAAAATTGCATTCATCCACCTTTTTGGGTACATTGTAGAATTTGGTCACTGGTCTACATAATCAAATTTATTTTTTCCAGAATTGCAAAACCTACCTTATGTAAGAAAGATGTTCCATGATATAGAGATGAAAGGAAAACTAAAATAAAAAATAAATTTTTACCTTAAGTACTGCCACAAGAAGGTTCAAGTTTAGATATTTGAGCTTATTTTTTTATGGTAAAAAGTTAAAGTAGTTTTTATTAAAGAAAACTAGCTATTTTAATATTTTTTTAATAATTACTACGATGAGAGGGCTTCTGCTAAATAGTTACATGAAAAAAAAAATATCGGTCTTATTTAACAGCTACTTTAGAATAATGTTTTTTTTTAAAATCTACTGTCGAAATGATAGTACACGATAAAGCGGGAGAAGAACAAAAGCTTAAATCGAACTTGTTTGACAATGCTTGTGGAAATTCCTGGGGTTATGAAATGTTACAATGTACTATTCACAAATCAATCCTCATTTGTCAATAATCATCGATTTTTGTTACTTACATTGTAGAAAAATAATTTTATGTTGATCCAAAATCATCTAACCAAAATAAAGTCTTTTCCTATGCTTCGAAAATTCATTCCTTTTGTGACAGTTTTAAGTTTTGAAATTATTATTTTTCACACATACAGTTATTTTTCTCCTAATATCGATACCATAATACATCTTTTCCGCAAGGATAGGTTTCGATTAAAATAATTTTTTGCTCCATATAGTCACGATCCACTCTAATGCTTAATTAGTATTAATTTTAAGTGAATATTAAATTTTTTTGTAGAACGTCTTTGTGACTGATAAAAGTTTGATGTGTGTGTGTCTCTCTCTTTCTTTCAGCATTGTGAAAACAAATATCTTTAATCTTCTACAAAACATCGTATTTTCTGAAATAAGTTCTAAAATAGTATTTAAAAGTTTCAATAGGAGTATGATTCTTATTACATTTCTATCATCTATCGATAAATATGATTTAAACTCTATCTTTACTTTCTTCATCACAGCATACAATTTTTCCACGCCTATATATCAATTCTATCAATAAAATACTCTTAGCATGGCTGCTAAGCTTCAAATAACAAATTATAGTCATCGCTTATACCGTTTAAAAGCTTACTTTACTGTAATCAAAAAATATATCTATAAACTAAATGTTTCAATACACAACTTTGCTTACCTCTGATTTTCTTTTTACTCCATTGATACTTCCAAGAAAATGGCAAACTTTTTATTAATACAGTTTTAAAAAAAAAAACGTAAGAACATATAAATTTTGCTCACATAAGTATATTTTTCAAATTGGAAATATTGTTCGGGTCCTTTTTAGTATGTATCAGGTCAGTGGCGCACACAAGGGGGGTGTCCTAGGGGTCTGGACACCCCCCAAAGCCCTTGAATTTTTTTCGATTAATGATAATCCTATATATATAACGAAAAATTTAATTAAGTACTTGTAATAAACAATTTATTTTTATTAATTAATGCTAATTATTAATTCAATAATTTATTTTTTACTGTTTTTTGTTAACAAATTCGACAAAATCAGAAGAATCAATTGGGGCTGTCTTGAGGTATGATAGAGTCGGGGGACTTTCGACCATGGACTCCCCCCCTTGAAAAATGTTTGTGTGCGCTATTGTATCAGGTGTATACTGAAATCAGTAGCGTAACGTACACCCCCGCACCACCGGGGGGGGCAGGATTCTAGAGTGCCCAAACCCTAGCTGCCGCCAAGCACTTACTCTTTGTAAAATCCAACTTAGAGACCCAAAACTTGACTTAGCAGAGGAGCTCAAATGTTCTCCGTTACGCCACTAACTGAAATGTATAAATAAGATTGAAAATCTCCAACCTACGTATCTGACAATATATTAATTAACCCCTTAATGCCACCGGCGTATATATCCGTCCTTCCAAAGTACGATTCTTTGTATTGTGGAGTTTTGTTTAAAACTACTTCGAGGGCTATGGAAAACAATTAAATGACATTGATAATGTTTACACAGAATTTACTTATTTCAGTGAAAAATTTGCTCTTCTTTGCCTTTTCTCTCCCCCCCCCCCATACACTACATACGATCACCTTATGTGAAAAACGGTGGCACTGGGGGACGAAAGGCGTAACTTTTAATTGGCAGTAAAAGGGGTTTACTCTACCTTTTCAACTTTCAACAAATTTTATTTATTCTTAGTTTCTTCGAGAAGGAAATTAATCATTCAACTAATTAAGGGGACACAGTACAATTCAATTGACAAAAATCAGTCAAAAAATAAAATTTAACTTTTTTTAGCTTAAATTATTTTTTATATACTTTTCTATATTTTATATTATATTCTATTCCTGACAAAATTTGAAAGTTCCAAACTTAAAAAACACAGAATTATGATAGTTTTTGCGTTCGTTTTTATTCACATCCCTATGGCAAATCAAAACTTTAAACTTACTTATCTCGGAAATATAAAATAACTAGTTTGTCTTCAGTTAAAATACTAAGGCTTTTTTTTCTATATTATGCATAATGCTTTGAATTTTTTTTTTTTTTTTTTTTACCTAACACTAATAGTACATGTTACAAAAGTTGGCATGCATTTATGAATCAAAACAATACTTATTTTTTAAAAAATAATTGAATTCAGAATTTGTACATTTTTTAAGGAATTTTCAATAAACATTCATAAATAGAAGTATTGTACGAATACTAATCACGTTATTGCAAAACCCATACCCTCTTCTATCATACATAGTTTGACGTACTTGTCAATCAAATGTTATGCGTGTATGTAAACTTTTGTAGGAGGAGTAGCATTTTAAAATCACTTCACAAATTTTAAGTTTTTTTCTTAAAAAATTAAAAATGGCTAGCTTTTCATGAAATTTTGAGCACAAAATCTATTTTACATTGTATACACACAATGGCAACCAAAAAATTTTTGAAAATCCTTAAATTAAAATTTTTTGATCGTATCATGTCTCCTTAATTTGAAAAAAATATAAACTTATTAATTTGAAAAAATCTTTTAATAAACTTGTTAATTTGAGAAAAAAAATTATATATTTTAATTTTATATAAATTATTATGAACTTAAGATTCACAGCTTGATTTATATCCATCTTGATTGCATGTGCATCTTATAACTATGATATACACGTAATTATCAAGCTATTTCAACGTCTGTTTAAACTTATGACATCTATTGAGATAGATCAATTATTACTGTCAATTCAATTTTCCTCTTTCCTCTGGAAGAGGAATACGTTTCAACTTCGCCAATTCCTTCGCCAAATGGGAGTGCTTCATTCTTTCTCAATAAACTACCTAAACGGATTAGGCACGTGCACCTATCAGAAAGAGCGGGAAAAATCAAAGGGTAGAGAACAGGGGGGTTTTGAAGAGGGGGTAGAATTGCCGACTTGAAACCGGCGGTTCCTTTGATTGGCATGGGAGAACCAGGTGCTTCTCTGAAGGTGCTGTTGCGATGGGTGGCGGGGAAGGAAAAGGGGTTTTTAAATAATAGCAACGCCAAAAGTTCTCGAGTTTGCAGATATTGTTGTTGCACGGCACGCACACGCCGAAATTTCGAAAGAAAACAGAACGAGGGGAGAGAGATGGAATTAAAAAGACCTCAGAGAATGTTTCCTGCGGGGGCATAAAAGCAATTTTTACTCAAAAGCGAAAAAGGGGACATTAATTGGCGAGAAGGGCCCAGAGGCAATACTTTCGTTTGAACTTTTACAGCGGATTGTTGCAACATTTGCTGTGGTTCGCACAATTTTTCGCGTGCTTTTGCGTGAAAGAAAATTTTGCGTGCGTCGCAGATTTTTGACCATTCTTCCGCAAGTGAGTTAACTCTTTCGAGCGCAATTTTTTATACTTCTTTCACTTCATTTTTTTAAATTTGGGCATTAAGTATCTTAAAAGGGAAAACTGTGTGATTTGAAAAGCACTTACGCTCTTTAACTTGGAGAAAAGAAATTACTGAAAGAAAAACGCTAATGGGGATAATAAATGTACATATTAGTGAATTGGCTAATGATGTTTTATATCTTGTTAGGAGCATATATCCTTATTTTTTCCCAACATCTTACGTTAAACGCTTTCAAAGATTAATTCCAAGCATATTTTGCTGTGCTTTGTTTAAGGGGAACTAACAAATCTTTCCTTCTGCTTGGATAATGGTGAGTATTTTTGTTAGAGTATTATTTCAGATGTTTGCGCGTGTTTGGATGTTTAAGCATTTTTTTTTAAAAAAAAACTTAAATTGAAATTAATGAGAAAAAATGTATTTTACTTGGTATTTTCTTATGAAATGGAGCATAATATATAGATAATAAGGTAAATTGTACAGAGAAAAGTCTACTTATAAAACGTTTACGTAAGTCCACTTTTAAATTTTGTGAAGTGTTATGAATTTCTTTTGTTATGAGAAATTTCCTTAATTTTAAGAAAATAATTCAGTTATTTAAAGAAAAAGATTCAGAAAAGCTGTAATATATTTTACATTTGTACACAGTCTGTAAAAGATAATTGCAACTTATTGAAATCTTTGGAAGACCCTATATGTACCTTGTTTATTCGAATCCAAACCGCTAACGAATCTAAGCCGCACCTCAAAATTTCATCAAATGTTTAGGGAAAAAATAAAATAATATAAAATGGTTTATACCTATATCCGATATTTACGGAATTAAAAAAATAATAATAAACGAGAACTAACAAGAAGTGAACAATTTTAATTTATTTTACCAGTATTGAAAAACGCACATAAACCTGTAAAATTTTACATTTAGTCATTGATTAAATTAAGAAAATGGAGCTGGAAAAGTCTATAATTGAATGCTGATATTGATAAATAATCTTCAAAAGAAAGAAAGAAAAACTATCATAGAAACACAATGGGCTACAACAGGGGTCGGCAACCTATGGCACGCGTGCCAGATGTGGCACGCGGAGCAATTTCCAGTGGCACGCCACCACTCTACAAAATTATAAGATATATACAATATATAAAGCTATAAATCGTTCAGTCTCTCCTTTCATCCCCTCGTACATTTTTATATAAAGGTTATTTTTCATTTTCGATTCTCTGCCATAAAACGATTCTGCTGAATCAGCTTGCCTGTAGTTTGTATGCTTTATGTAAAAGAAAACATCTTCTGTTTAAATGTGACTTACTATTAGCATTAAATATTCAACACAAATAAAAACATTTGAGTAATACTTGCAAAATTGAGAATCATTCATCACGGCTCTGTAAATAAAAAAGTCAGTAATTTCTCTTTTACCCACCAAAAAGTTGGGCATCGACGGAAAAAGAAAAGAAAAAAAAATGTCTTAGGTATAAATCAAAACTCTGCTTAACAGACGTTTTCCGTCGGAAATATATTAAACAAAAATAGTTATTCTATTTACATATATAATTTGGATTGGAAATAAATTCGGTGAAAATAAAACACACAATGATGTGGGTTAATTAGGCAAGTTAATCAGATTTCATAACAAAGGTCCTATTTAACTAAATATTAAGAGAAAATGTAATGTTTTGAGTGTTGTGCCAAAGAAGTCATAATTATTTTAAGTTTTACTTTTGTAGCGAATTAAGCTAATAGAAATAGATATTAGAACACATTTTTTTATGTTTTCTATTAGTCACGCCGATATACGAATACTGAGTATGAATTCAGTTGAAAGTTAAATTTAGTTTGATGCAAATGCGATTCTTTTTGGTTACTTTTAACTTTGTCAGGTTGTGTTAGTTTTATTGTGAAAATTTGTATATTGTTTGTTTCATTATTGCGCCTGTTAATAGTTACATATTGAATAAATGGCGATGAAAAAAAAGAATATTTGATGTTCGCGATTTCCAAGATTCTTGGACTAACGAATTTGGATTCATACAACAAAAAGATCTCGCTGTATGTGTGCTATGTAGCGAAAGTGTCGTACGTCAAGTATATACAAAGACATTTTCAAACTAAACACCAGACCACATTTAAGAATTCTGATGAGAAATGGGGAGTTTTAGAAAGAGCTATTTCTGGATATAAAAAGGAAATTACATTTTTGAGTCAAACGATTGGAGTCAAACCAAAAGCGACAGAATATAGTTTCGTCATTGCTCTTTGTTTAGCAGCCAAAGGAAAACCTTTTACAGATGTCGAACCTATAAAGGACACATTTTTAAAAAGTGCTGAAATATTGTTCAGCGATTTACCTAACTTGCAAACAATATTATCACGAATTCAAGAAATACCTGCTTCTGCGCGAACTGTTGAAAGAAGAATAACATAAATGGCAGAAAATGTAACTGCGAAACAAAATTCATGTTTACAAGAAACTGTTGCATTTAGCATTGCTTTTGATGAAAGTAAAGACGTGAATGATGTTTCATGCCTTGCAGTAATTGCACGATATAGTGAGAAAAATCGAATTTATGAAGAATTATGATGTATGATTCCTCTGTCTGGTACAACTAAAGGGCAGGATATTCTTTTTTCATTTATAAATCATTTTGAAAGAAAAAATATAATATAAATAAAATATTTTGTGTAACTACTGTTGGCGCTCCTGCAATGGTTGGCAAGGAAAAAGGATTTGTCAAACTTCTTAAAAATCATATTGGACATAAAATATTGAACTTCCATTGCTTATTACACCAGGAAAGTTAAGTTGCCAAAATTTCGTCTCAGCGCTTAATTTCTGTAATGAATACTGTTGTTAAAATAGTTAATTTTATAGTGTCTCGATCTTCATTAGTACACAGGCAATTTAAATCTCTTTTAGAAGAAATGGAAAGTGAATTGGGGATCTTCCCTTGTACAGTCATGTCCGTTGGCTTAGTCGTGGTAATGCATTGAATAAGTTTGTGTCATGCATGGAGCACATTAAAAGTTTTCTTAATGAGAAGAGACAACATTTTCCCGAATTAGACAAGGAATGGTTATGTAAATTGATGTTTCTGACAGATATAACTAAACATCTCAATGAAGTAAACTTAGGATTGCAAGGAAAAAGTCAAACAGTACTTGAACTTTTTGAATATTGGGGAAAAAATTACAAAATTAAATATATTTCCCAGTGATATTAATGTTATTACCTACAAATACTTCCCAAATGTTAACGTGCTTGCAAATACATCAACCGTAGACAAAGATGAACTTCAAACTTACGTTGAAGCACTTAAGGAGGAGTTTTCTGAAAGATGCAAAGACTTTGAAGCTTGTATGCCTATATTTTCTTTTCTAGTCAAACCTGATTTAATAGACCCATTAATAATCCATTCGATTTGTCAATTTTTGTGTGGATGGAAACTGATAATTTTGAAACGGAAGTTATTGAATTAATATCTTCAGAATTATGGAAAACAAAATTTACGGAGTTACGGAAAAACTTGGAAGATAACTCTAGCAATAAATCGACAGCTATTTTAAATTGCTGGATGTCATTACCAAAAAGATTTAATTGTTTGAAAAAAATAGCATATGTCCTGCTTTCCACTTTTGGTTCCACATATCTATGTGAACAAATTTTTTCTCAAATGAAATATATTTTGAGTCCACTAAGAAATTGTTTAACTGCTGAAGATTCTGAATCCTGTGTCAAATTGAAAGTAACGAACTATATTGCGATATTAAGTAGAGCTCTGCAGGGACAAAGTTCGCATTAAAATTTTAATTTTTTATTTAACTTTGCTGCATGAACACTTATACTTTATGCTGTTTATATCTAGTTTCATAAATATTTTTAAAATGCATAATGTATATACAATTTTAATTTTTGATTTATATTGAAGAACAGTCATATTTTAGGCTTTCCTTAAAAATCTAAAAATATACATATTTATGTGCAGAGTTTTAATATTTATATTGAAGTAATAGTTGTATTTTATGTTTATTTTTATGTCAATAAATATCTTTAAATGATGCATAATTAGCATATAATTAAATTTGTATTTTTGACCTCTATTTCTCCTAATTCTGCATGTATTGTCGTGGGAATCAAATTGTTTCAAACATTTGCTGTTGCTTGGCACGCTGAATCATGTTGGTAGGTAGGTTTGGCACGCCACAGCTCAAAGGTTGCCGACCCCCGGGGCTACAAAATAACTGGATAAGTTGAATTATACGTGCAGCAGCTAGAAAAAATTAGGGGAAAAAATGAGAGAAATTTTAACATGCACGTATGTATTATACAACTATGCTTTAAGTCAAACATTAATACATTACACCTGTAAAAAAAACATATTTTGACAAACAAATACTGTACTTTAATAAAAGTAAAAAAAAAAAAATCATCGAATTACTTCTGAATGTCGTATTAAATAGAAGACGCGGGTTTAAAGTAGAAGTGAGCTAAATTAAGCTACAATGAAAATGATTTAACACGAAACTGATGGGACTGAAATATTTATTCATGTTACAAGAATTTCGTGTTAAAAGATACCACAAAAAAGGAAGAATGAAAAAACATATATTCAACAAAATTAAATTTATCATAGTACATTTTACTCACAAAAACTTGAATAAATTATCATTTTTCAAACAAAAAAAAAAACTAATTTAACTTTTAAAAATCGCTATTCAATTGAAGAAAAGTTTATTCAAACAGATTTAAGGAATTCAATACAATTGAAAGGATATCGAAAACTGTAAATTATCCAGATTTATTGACATAAAATATTTCGATAACAACCACATTAGTAATAGTTTTCAAACAGATTTACAGAATTCGAAATAATTGCAAGGCTATTGAAAATTGTAAAATATCCGGGACTATTATGACATAAAGGATTTTGATAACAACCTAATTAATTAGATGGAATTGGAAAATTTAGGAATGCAAACTATAATCTACACAGTTTAATATAATAGGACAAAAATAAGCTTGTAGATATGCGAAAATATATCGAAAAATTGAAATCTTATCGAATGGTACTGGCACTCGAAAAAAATGTGCATTTCAATTTATTTTAATTATATCACTTTAATAAAATCCTATATTTGCCATCCCTGGTCTAGACTCTAACGCAGGAGGGGGGGGGGCAATCTTTTTGGGAAGAATGCCACTATTTTTCATAAAAAAAAAAATAATTAAACGTGCAACTTCCAACTTTTCCATCAAACAAATGTGGGAAAGTGAAAAAATGTTACTTATAAGCTTATTATGGGATTTTTATATACGTAGCCCATTTTTTAATGCAAGTCTATATAGTCGAAATTTAAAAATAATATAATGAATAAGACGAAAGCACAAACTTAGGTTTTTATTTTAATAAACTTTTAACAAATTCAATCAATTAGCTTAAGTATGAAATAAAAATGAATAACTTCAATCACTTTATTCAAAATAATTATTAAACTCTCAGTTTTTATTTAATATAGCTTTTGAATCTTCTTTTTACCGAGTCATTTATATTAAGATTAGATCTTACAAATGCCTACAAAATTAGGTTGTTATAAGTGCACATCAGCTATAGTTTTGAGAGTGATATTCATTTTATTATATTCGTAGCAAAAAACACATTTATTCCCAAACATATTTTGAGCCAAAATTTTTTTTTTGTATGAGACAAACCCACTTCAATAAAATTGTTATAATAATGTGATTATTATCTTTCCAAAATTTTTTTAATTTTTCAGTAAATCTTCACGTGCCACAATTACAACTCGGGTTGTCAAGTGCCACGGGTTGGCCACCCCTGCTATAACGCATCCATTCCAATATTCATAATCGGGTTTAAAACTGGAAATAAAAATACACACACAATGTTTATACAAGATGTTTATACATATGTTTATACAAGAAGGAAAAAGAAGCTTAAATGAGTATTATAGTTTATTATTTGTGGCCCTATATACATTATTCCATCAAAAAAAAAAAAAGTTTTGGATTTTTCTTCAGAAACCCAAATTAAGTGACATCTGCCGTTATCCGTAATTTTGAGCACTATACAAGTGACAGTATGATTTAGGTCATTTCTACCCCCATTTTTTCTGCAGAACACCCTGATGGTGATCAGATGCCCCTCCCACATTTCTTCCCCTTACGTCAACTTTACCAGAGGACCTTCATGCCTCGATGCACAGTACATTTATCAACATCCATGCCTTCTCCGGGATTCGAACCCAGGCCCTGCGGCATATCAATTAACGTCGCTAACCACTATACCGGATGGGCGACGAAAACCCAAATAAATGTAACAATGAATTATTTCCCCAACCCTTCTTCATAAATTTCAATTACAATATGATAAATTGTTTCTAACAATTGCATCATAGATATTGCTATAAATAGCACATATATTATTAAAAGAACTTCCAGGAGCAAAGCAAAATTTGTTTATTAAATGTTTTTCTGTTATTTAAAAAGATAAAAACGCTTAGAATATAGTGTGGGGTAATTTTTACAGCTAGAGATTTCTTTTATTGCTGACTTTCAGAACTTATTAAATGTGGAAAACACTTATACATAATCTCAAAAGAAAGAATCTAATACATAAAATTCTCGTGTCACAGTGTTTGTGTAGCCAAACTCCTCCGAAACGACAAGACCGAATCTTATGAAATCTTGTGCGTATATTCTGTAGGTCTGAGAATAGGACGTAAACTATTTTTCATTCCGATATTGCAATTAGTTGAGAAGATATTAATTAAAAACCTTAAAACCCCTGTCTGTTGTTTCGCTTGGCGTCGAAAATCGTTTTCGTGCCAGATGTGAAAATACTACTCTGTCAGAGAAAAAAGAAAACCCAGACAGAGAAAAATTATCGGAAGATAAATACATCACTGTCATTTAGGGAAGTTGTAAATAATATATTTCTGTTGAGCTTCATTCCATGTGAAAGAGTTTTATGATATTTCGAAAAGCACAGATGATTGAAACATTTTTAGTTCTTATTTATTATTTATTAGTTTATTTATTATTAAACGCCAATTAATAAAACTGTAATATTTAGTGCGCTCAAAATTTTCATGAATCATTTTCAATGTAAAGAGAAATATATACGTATTTTATAATTGTGAAAGGTAGAGGTAAATAATAAAAGAACAGATACATTATCAGTATACTGTTTTCTAGCAATAAGTACTTCAATTTGATCTATTTGTGTGTTTTGTACAGTTAATAATGCCAGCAAGACGCAAGGGGTCTGATTTAGGCCGTCGAATTACTAAATCTACAGCCATGCGAAATAGAAGAGCTCAAAGAACAGACGAATAAATCCAACAGGATAATGAAGATGTACGTGTGAATATGGAGCAGTTGCGTAAATGACAATCACAAGAGCTGCGAGTTGAACAAAATCAACAAAGACTATTAGAACAAAGACAAGCGCGTCGATCCCTATTTGACACACTCAAAGCAAATGACCACCAACGCCAACAAGCATTTACATCCGATTCATTCCGTCGTCTAGCACTCGAGTATGAGCCCAATGTTAAATATTATGCTCATTCGAATGTGACAATTGGTGCTATGGACAAGGAATGTCCGCATTGTAATGCGCTTAAATTTAAAAATGAGCCAGTTGAAATGTGTTGCGCGTCAGGAAAAGTGCAACTACCGGAAATTGAAACACCACCTGAACCATTGAACGGTTTACTTATCGGTACGGATCCCGATTCTAACCTGTTCTTGAAGTCAATTCGAACATTTAATTCATGTTTCCCAATGACATCGTTCGGAGCAACCGAAATAGTTAAAAATAATGCTGCAAATGGTCAACAATTTAATTCAACATTCAAAATCAAACGCCAAGTTTATCACAAAGTGGGCTCATTGCTGCCAATGCCAAACGAACCTCATAATTTTTACAAATTTACTTTATGGGCAGTTATTTGGCAAAACAACGTTTGCCGTGTCAGCTAGTATATATATATATGTGGGACGGCGTCTAGGGGAAGGTTCGATTTTAATGTTAAAATAAGCACGCAGAGTTAAAATAACCTAATTTATTAATAACACAACTAAAACATTTACTATCTACAAGGGGTTTTAAATAATTCGAGATAGCACCATACTAATTCCGAAAACACGTACTCTTTCTCAAAATAACGGAGAGAGCGATTTCCTCTGACCTGCCTTCGTTCAAGCTTTGGTGCAAGTCTCGGTTTTTCTTTTCTGCCACCTCATAAATACATGACCTCATCGTATCACGCAGCTAAAATTTACGTAGTTTCGATTAGTGGTGCCATCTCTTACAATAAAAATCAAAAGAAGTAAAAGAAAACTTGCACTCCTTTCCTACATATATATACAATAGTTTTAGTCTTAATGCAAAGATGTATATTTCTAAGAAAGAAAAGGAATATAATAATTTGATGCAGATTTGCTATTATAAGTTCATAAATTATCTTACATACAAATTTATTTTAAGATTATTTTAAAAATCTGTTTTAGATAATGCTTTTCAAACCTCTTAGAGCATTTTCTTTTTATTGGTAAAGTTTTGCAATTTCTTCAAGTTATCAAGGTTCTGGTTATGATATTCAGGCAGTAATCTTGACAAAAATGGAATAATTTTTCATAACTACAATAAGCTTAAGTTTATTGCAGATGCATCACCAACAGCCTTCGAGTTGCTTCATACAAAGATTGTGTTGTTGTTTCTAATGCCACCTGTCTGACGGTGTCAGATCTAGTCCCATGAAATTCATCATGGCAAGGGGATAGGTGTACGCCTGTCGTTAGCTTTTAACTTTGAGCACCATGCAGGGGACAGTACGATTTGGCTCGGTTCATACACGATAGATGGCGACACCACCTATCTCCACAATTTATGCATGGAACTGGAGGGGAGGGAAATATTTTCCAGCTACCTGCACCCGACCGCCCACTAGACTTTCGGACCCATTTATTTAACGAGCACGTGCTCCGTATGTACTCAGAGGGTATTTGATGACATCGGCCTCGAACCCAGACCTTCCAGTCTGGCGTCCGATGCTCTAACCACTAGGCTACCCACGGTCCTACAAAGATTTTAATATTAGCGATTATTTAATTAACCCGTAATTATCACCAAGATCGGCAAAGCTGCTTTGCAAATAACGCAATCAACGCGTTCAGTTAAAGCTCGAAAAAAAAGATTCTAGATAATAAGTGTGTGTGCGTGAGTGAAAGGATATAACAGATAAAAAATATGCCACATAACGTTCAAAATTTTGGTACTTACGCATTAAACCGTCGAGACCGGTTTTGGCAAACGAAAAGATATCGCCAACTCAAAAAATGTCGATAAATGCTGTCATCGTTATTATTACTGTTTTCGAACGCGTACGGAAAGGGTTTCCACTATGAGCTTAAGTCATATGACGTCATAGTTACATAACTACATCCACATGTATCCAGCTAATCAGTTCATAAATTCGTATGACGTCATAGTCACATGATAAATGCAATTGTGAGTTTCCAGCCAATCAGTTCATGCGCTTTGCTGTTGCCAACTTTTGCGTTTTGAAGAAACTTTCTTTTAAAAAGAACATGTTTATCAACAATACGGTTGCGCACAAGGCACTTTGTCTGGCTCCCCCTCCCTCTTCATCGACCTTGATTTTTTTTTCTGATTATAATAATATTTATATAGTACGTAAAATTTAATTATTTGTTATCAATAATTTACTTTATTAATGCTAATTTTTTATGCAAAAGTTTATTTTTTTACTCTTTTTGTTCTCGAACAGTGGTGCGCACACAGGAAATTTTCAGGGGGATGGGCAGAGTCGGAAGTCTATCATTCTCGTATCATGCTCCAACACACCGCCCAACATATTCTTTTAATTTTGTTGATTTTTCGGAAAAAATAGTAAAAAAATTAATTATTGAATAAATAATTAACATTCGGTAATAAAATTAATTATTAATGACAAATATTTAATTAAATTTTACGTACTATATGCATAGGATTATAATCAATTGAAAAAAAATCAAAGGGCTTTGGGGGGGGGGGTCTGGACCCGAGGACACCCCCTTGTGTTTGCCACTGTTCTCGATTATTGACAAAATCAAAAGATTATGTTTGGCTACGCATTGGGGGTATGATATGAGAATGGAGGACTTTTGATCCTCTACCCCCCCCCCCCTATTGATGAAAAATTTCTGTGTGCGTCACTACAACAATAATAACGCATTTTTGTAAGAAAATACAATTCATTCAAAAATACGCGTATAACATGAGACCGACCGTATTTTTTTTAATTTTAAAAATCTTTTGATGAAATTTCTTTCTTTAATACTTGAACACTTTTGTCCATTTGTAAAGTTTTAAATGTTATTTAAATTTTACAAATCGAACAACAAGTATATTCGATGTAAGCTGTACACGTGACAAGTACTAGTCAGTTTTGAATTCATTGAAGAACACGTGATTGCCTTCATCATGTGATCGTCACGAGTTCAGCTTATTGGCTGTATGTCACGGGATTTTGCGAAGTCTTTTGATTGGATGAAATTGATTGACGGTATAATACGTAAGTGCTAGAATTTTACAACAAATCGACGATAGTCAGCTTTCAATTTGACATTCATTCCATTTCTTTTGCACTGGGTACCTTTACTATAATTAAGTTTTAGAGCATGCTTGTCCAAAATGCGGCCCAAACGCAAATTATGAAAATATTTCAATTTACATATAACAGTATGCACAAAATATGTAAAATATGCTGCATTAATTTTTGATTTAATTGACGAGTTTGAAAAAAGATTTCAAGATTTTTGAAAAAACGAAGAGTATTTCAATATATTTACTACCCCACTTTCTCTAGAAATGAATAAATTAATTTTAAATCTTCAAATGGAATGCATTGAACTACAAAGTGACATTCAACTGAAAGAAAAATTTGGGAATGTTTTTATACTGGAGTTCTATAAAGATTACCTACACCGCGCGCGCGATAAATATCCTTATTTTCACACTCATGCTTTATTAATGTCTTCAGCTTTTGGCAGTACTTATATTTGTGAACAGTTATTTTCCAAGAATGAAGCATACAAAAAACAAAAATAGGACAAGGATCACTGACAAACATCTTGAAAATGCATTAAGAATTGCAACTTCGTCAATTGAACCCGATATCGATTTGCTTGTTCAACACAAAAGCAAATTCATTCATCTCTTTAATTAGATTTTTTTCCATCTTGATGAAATCCAAACTAAAACTTTTAAAAATTTAAAATGAATGTGTACCTATTCATGTCTAATTCAAATTTTTAAAAAATTATAATAAAAATAAGTTGATTTATTTTAATAAAACTACATAGAGTTAATTTTTATTTCAATTTGTTAAAAATATATTGTATGTGCGGCCCAGAAAAAAAAATAATTCTTGCAATGCGGCTCACAAGCGGTCATAGTTTAGACACCCATGTTTTAGAGCAGTGATTCCCATAGTGGTCTATATAGACCCTAAGGGGTCTATAACAGCATGCAGGGGGTCCACGTCAGAGAAAAAATAATTTTAGGGTTCATGAGTTGTAGATGGGGTCTACGATAGTAACTCTCATTAAACTAGATCATAATTTTAATTTTAAACGAAAATTTAATCAAGTGGAAACCATATTTAACAGATTTATTTACTAAATTTAATAAAGTTAATTTGCAGTTACAAGGACCCTCATTTCGGCCTTTCTTGACTAAAAGCTAAAGAGTATATAATATTGGACTTCCCGAATTTTCCTAGTTTCTCAATTTTTCTAACACTATCTGCCACGAAAAGGACGTTTTAACCTTTCAACAATTAGATACCCTTTATTTAGATTTTGAAACTAGGTTTCAGAATACTTTGACTATATATGCGGTAATACTACAGTAGGCATTTAATTAATACGGTCACATTGAAAGAAAAACAAATGTCATATTACAAGAGGAACTGATCGAAATACGCACTAAAAAGATCTTAAAATAAAATTTAGAAACTGATATCAGCAATTTTAGAAGCACCGGGTTCATCTCTCCCTTTAAAAGCGTTTGTTTGTTGCTCAGTTACTTTAAGTACTAATTAAATTTTAATTTAATACTTAACTCTATACCTCACTACAGTTAGAACTTTTATATTTTAAAGTAAGTATAATTCTATACCAGCTGTCAAAAAGACATTTAAGTGATAAATTTTCAAAAAATCAACGTAAGTAGGGTCTACCCAAACCCGAAAAACATGGCAAGTTTCTATGAGACAAAAGGTTTGGGAATCTCTGTTTTAGAGTCAACAGTAAAACAGACTATTTCCTTAACTTTGTTTGAATTCAGTATTTTCGCTCGGTTATCTGAGAGTGCTGTAATAAATAATAATTCAATAATAGTTGCTCCTAAATCAACACTATTCAATTCAATGAAAGATTCCATTGGCTGTAAATCACAAACATCTTTTGTTGAGCTGCTAAGTCAAACTGCGATCCGTGCACACCATAAATCTAACATGAACCACACGATAATTAAGCTCTACCCTAATGGGCTCGTCTTGCCCTCTGTGGTTTGCTCCCTTAGCCTCAGAGCAACAATGGATGGAGGGACTATCCTTATCTAGAAGGAAACTCGTACCCAGGTCTTTCACTCTTCTCCCTAAATGACAGCCAATATCAATCACTGCCACTCCGAGTTGAAGTAGAATTGCTCTTAATGGAGTAAGTGATTTAGATCCTATCAGGGCAACAGGTTGCGGAAATGGAACGAAAAACGAAAAGAGATTATTTTCGGTAAATGTTTGTTGGGAAAATAAATTACTAAAATTATCAGTTATGGTTCGAAATCTTTCCAGGTGATGAACGAAAACAAAAGCGAAACATCGTAACTAAAAAGAACACGGAAAATAGCCGCTTTCTCATTAGTGGCGTAGCTAGGTACCAAAGGCCCTGGTGCAAAGAAAAAAAAATGTGGGACCTACCTTGGTTGGATTTTATCAAGTAAAAATATATGATAATATTTTAAATATATATATACAAAACTACAATTTTTTTACTATCATCTCTTTCTTGGCATTGTTTGTGCTTAAACGCGCCACTGGGTTTTTTTTAATCTTTAATATCGGTTTTATAATTTCTGCAATTCATTTCGTATGTGCCCGAGTACTTACTGACGTTAAAAGAAAGGAGAAAAGTAATGTTACGCTACAAAATGCCATTTGGGAATCTTTGCTATTTATTTGGGTCTTTTGCAGATACAAGAAGTTTGCGAAATATTGAAACAGGAAACTAGCTTACTATGAATCTTTGTTATTAAAAATATAATGTAACTAGAGGAAGGAATTCCTGTAGGTTTTTTAAGATGTAATAATAAGTATGGTAAGATTTTTCATAGAGCTTTCAAGTAACAGTTTATATAGAAAATGAAAAAAATTGAAAATAATATAAACTTTTCAATAAGTAAAGTCGCAATACTAAACAACAGAAAAAATTTAGAAAACTCTCTTCTAGATCAAAATTACTTTCAACTAAATTGCCACGATTATAATTTTTTTTTTGCAAACTTTTATATTTATATCTTAAATTTGGAAGAAATTATCGTAAGTTCTGCTTGCTTGGTGGTCAGGGTGAGAGGCCCTTGAGTTTAGGGCCCGTGCACGGCACCAACTAGCCCATTGTAGCAACACTACTGTTTCTCATTGAGCTGAATTTAATAGTATGATTGAATCTTAACTAAAAAATAATTTGAAGGAAAAGTATTGAAAGTTTAAAGGATTTGGGGATTGTTGCACATAAAATGTATGAATAAATTAAATGAAAAAAGGGAGTCTGTCTAGGAATTTTTCGGTTGATCTATATTTTATTTTTTAATTTATGAGTCAAAATATTGTCTCACAATTCTTCTTTCTAAGACTTCAGATATTAAATGTAAAATTATCTAATTCCTAATCCATTTGAATGATAATATGCTACTTAAAAAAGTTATGCATATTTCGTTTTACTTTTCAATATTAAATAGTAAATATTGCAATGATTCAAACATGTTTGATTACATTTAATTAAATTTCATCAAACTGTATTTTATTTAATGGAGAAATATTTATTGAAAATTTCTAACTTTGCCAATCATTGAAAAATAGTTTTTTTAGCCTATGATAATGTCTCTTTTATATTAATGTGGGAAAAAAGCTAAGCAAACATAAAACTTTTGTGAATTGTGAGTACTGTAGGTGTTTCTACAATATTTTATTCTTAAGGGCTACGACCTGCCTCTTTTAATTATCAATTAATTATTAATTTTCCCAAGAAATTCTAAAAATATGAATACCAAAAACATTATTATAAGCATAAAATTCATAACATTCCTTAATGACCTTATATTGCAAATTAAAGGATAATCTACATTAAAAATACCGAGTATCTTAGAAATAATTAATGTCTCAATTTATTTTCTTTTTCGTTGTTTTTTTTCAATCATTAGATTTCCTTAAATCAAATTTATTTCATTTAAATATTTGTGGCTTTTCTTAAATGTATAGTTTGTGCATTTCCTTTGCAGGAATTTTCCTATTCCAGAAAATTTCATACCTTACTCAATGCAATAAAAAGATAAATATGTAAGATTTTTTTTTTTTTAGCCATTAAGGTTTATTTTAGCTATTAATTCATTGCACCTGTTCATTTTCAAAAAATGCCTGCTTTCACCAATAACGAACTTAATTTTCAGAAATATTCTATAACACTGATAAATTTCTCTTGCGATTCGTATTGAATTAAGCTAAAATTCATATAAGAATTAAGCAAAATTTTGTCAATTTATTGATGTATTATAATAATTTATAGTTAATAGAAAGGATTTTAAAAATAAGAATTAAAATATAATTAAGTTACTAAGAATTTGATCACTCTTTCCTCATACATTATTGTTTAAAATGAATTTTCAAAAACAAAATGATGAAAAAAATATAGTCTTAATTGGTGAAAAGAACCACAATTCTTAACAATAAGCGATAACAAAGAAGGATATTTTTTATTCAACATAAAAACAATTTCCTAAGATTCATTTTTCAGAATCAAAATAAGGTATTATATTTATTTTAAAAAATTGGTAATTATTATTTTTTTTATG
Source organism: Trichonephila clavata (assembly GCA_019973975.1). Taxonomy (NCBI): domain Eukaryota; kingdom Metazoa; phylum Arthropoda; class Arachnida; order Araneae; family Nephilidae; genus Trichonephila; species Trichonephila clavata. The sequence continues at coordinate 1,490 of BMAO01018206.1, read as the reverse complement.
CTTAAATAAATATTTGGTATTTTTATTTCGAAATAGGAGGTAGATATCAGGCCTTATTTTCATTCGATGCTTTATTGTTAGCATACTTTTCTTAGATAGGATATATTGATCCACATTTCTCTTGGTTTGTTGGCATGTTTACAATTATTTGCCTTTAAAGTAAATTTAAAAATGTTCTGATATAATTTGTTTTAAACCCTTATGATGTTCTCCCAATTTATTCTGTTTTTAAAAAATCGTTAGATTTCCTTGATTGTAATTGTGTGAGATTTGTAAACGGCACTTGATTTAATCCCATGCCTTTCTCTTTCTGAATAAAGCGTTTCTGAAAATCCAGTTAATCATGAATATTAAGTTCATGTGAGAAAAAAAATTATGTATTATTATGAAAATAATTTTGTATTATGGGTTAAATTTGTGAAGTCCAAGTCATATGAGAAATGCAATCACATGTTTCCAGATAATCAGTTTATGCGTTTCACTGTTGCCACTTTTTGTTTCTTATGGAAACTTTCCTTTAAATAGCACTTATTTTTAACAATAACCCAAATTGGTAAGCAAAATTCGTTTTTTTTTTTAAGAAATTGTTTAAGAATTCTTTAAAAAAAAATTTGAAAATTTTTTGGTACTTACGTATTATTGCAACAATTGCCAACTCTATTAATAACTCGCCAAGTTGGCAACCGTGATTTCCTAGGTGTCGTACGCACTGAATGGGCAACAACTTCTTCGTTTCATTTTATGTCACCAATAGGTTGCAATAATTTGTATAAGTACCATTTTTTCTTTCTTTTTTTTATAGAATCTAAATATACTTGAATTTGATTATCTATATCAAATTATACAATTATAACTCATTCTGGATATTACAAAGTACAACAAAACTTGTATAATGTTGACTTTCGATTCGTAGCTGCTTGGTCGCAAGAATTGTAAAACTGCATTCAGATTAATATAGCACTTGGCTTAAGTGTAGAACGGGGGAGAAGGGAGCTTTGGATTGGCGATTTTATTTAGATACAATGGTGAGATAACGGATTCATTCTGGTACACTGTATAATTTGGTAACCCTTGATTTTTTATTTGTGGTCTTATGCAGATAAGGTCACGTGTTCATTTTAATAAATGCTAATGGTTTGCTTAAAAATGAGGATTTTTTTAAAAAAGGCAGACGATTTTCAAATTAACAATTCCGTCATTTCTTTTTTTATTTTGCATTTAGATTTTTCCGTGAAGGATTTTTTGAATTCTTCTGCGCAATTTGTGACTATTCGATTTTTCTGTTTTTTGTTTGTTCCTTCGACTTATCCTGACGAGTATGTCTGAAAGGTATGATTTGCGGGGTTTTTAAAATTAATTAGTTAATTAATTTTTTATTTTTATGATTTCTTGAATGAAAGGGGAATTTGTCTACAACACAGTGGCGCATGGAATGGCTGATTGTTCCAAATACTGAATGCTCGGTTTGCAAGAACGCTATGCGTTTGATT
>BMAO01018205.1:0-16017 GCA_019973975.1 Trichonephila clavata | reverse complement strand
ATTTTTTTTCCTGTGGTATGTCCTTAGCCACAAACATTACACATTAATGATTTTGTTCTTCCTATCTTTTTCAGAAGTTAATAAGCCTTTTGTAAAAGAACATTTACGAGAAATTTTAAAGAAAAATTGGAACAGAGGCCACATTTTGAATCATCAATAAGCAGCAAGCAATCCAGTTGAATAACAAGAAGGACAGTATAATATGGAAAAAACAGACATTAAAATTTTAAAATGAATAATGTGGTTTCCCCATCATTCTTCAGAATTATCTTATTAGAAACATTCGTGTACATAAAAGGAAGCTGCTTTCTTTCAGTTCGGTTGCACTTGCACTGGAACTCGAAGACTTCAACTCACGATTGAGAGTGTAACGATTTTCCCGAAATCTTTTCTTTTTTGGCATCACTGGTCTTGTTTTTGTTATGACAATTTTATTTCAATAAAAATAACTATAATTCTATATAAAATTACTAATAAAAAATCTATAAAGGGCTTTAATTAAAACACTTTTGACAAAAATATAGCAACTTGTTCGAATCAAAATAAACAATTTGAAAATGAAATATATCTATAAAGCGAAATAAAGTTTATTAAACACAAAAATAATTCGAAAAATATTTTAAATGAATAAAAATCGTATTTTGCAGTTGAAAGTCAACCAAAACTCACACATCCGGTTTTGAAATTAAATTTCCAGTTTCAATTTGTTGTTACTACGACAAACAAAAACAGCTGAATTTTTTTTCTATTTGACTCAGAGTTAGGAGTAAGATATGTTTAGAAAGCTTATAAAACACACGAGCTACAAAAGTAGACACAAAAAAATAATAAATTTCGATTTTTTTTTTCAAGAAAATGATAATTTTAAACCAGTCAGATAACTTAAGACATAGCGGTGGGGTTGCTCCGGCCCTACTAAAAATCATTGTTGTCTCACAGGTCATAGTTCTTCTATAGCCTATCATTTCTTATTTGATAACTTTTGTACAACCGTCACCTTCTCGGGAGTTTTAATTATGGAACTGAAGTGTTTATCTTTCAGCTGCTCTTTCCTGTAATCTGCAATAGCTGCAAGGAAAGGAATTTCAACAGATTTCTCAACTACAGCTTCGGGAATGGCTTTCTTGATAATGAATCAGCGTCCGCATGTTTCCGACCGCTCTTGTAAGTGATGTCTATGTTACTCCTGAAACCTTAAAGCCTAAAATGGAAGTTTTCCTGAGGGATCTTTGACATTGGCTAGCCAACATAAAGAATGGTGGTCCTTTACTACGATGAAGGGTCTTCCGAAGAGATACAATTGAAACTAGTGATACTCAACCAATTTTTCAAACGGGAAACATACGTATGACAAATTTTCACGCGGGCTGCGACATGAGGATTAATGTTAGGTGGGCGCTATTAGATCAAGGACATTTAAAAGGCAGAGATTGATCAAAATATTAATAAACTTGAATTTCATCTTAAAACTATATTAAACTCCCATCAAATGCAACTCACAAATAACCGTTTTTATCCATTTTTACCCTTTTACGGGGCAATTTTCATTTCCTTTCACTTATTATCCCAAGTCTCCCACCTCCAAATATTACGTCAGGATTATAGCGTCAATTGTTGCGATGTCTACTATGGATTGATATGATGACAATAAAGTGGACCTAATGGACTGTCTTTCAAAAAGTTCAGGCTGGAATTGTATAAAAAACCTGATGAATGAGTTGAATAGCTGAATTAAGGTGCATAGCAACCATCCAAAATCGGGAAAAGAACTTGCATGTCTTCTACAAACCGAGTGGAAGAAAATACAACTATCCATCATCCAAACACTTGTGGAAAGTATGCCACGCGCGGAGGGTTAAATCTGTATTTGTCTCATTGGTGGCACTACCAACTATTGAATATGAACACAAATAATGTTAATCACTTTTATTGGAGGTGTCCTATTAGTTATTGATCAATATAGAAATATATTTAATATAAGTTACATATAAATATGATAAAATGATAAATATGATAAAAATAGGGATTTTTTAATTTTTTTCTTGGAAAAAACGGTATGTGCTTCGTTAAGACTCAAAACAAAGATATTAACGTTTTTTATTGTATATATATATGTGTATATATATATATATATATATCATGTAAAAAATCGCATTCAGAATTTGTGAAAATTCTATCAGATAAATATAGTGTTTGATTCTTTTTTTAACCTTTGAGCTTTGATTATCTCACCATAAAATTAAGTCATATATTTTACCAGATAATTTGATTATATTCTTGGTTGTGTTTAGTTTGCCTACTAAATATTTATAATTGTGTCAATTTTAAGCGGTGATTTTAAAGGAACGAAATCCGTAAAATTTCTACATAAGCGTTGAGAATATCATTCCAATCTTATTAGAGATTGTTATGGGATATCAAATTTAAGCAGTGTTTTAAAAGTTGAAAGTAGAGTATATAGATTTAAAGTCTTTTATTTGCATTACCTTAGTGCTATTTTTATTTTTTAACCATTTTGTGAAACATCATTTTTAGTGAAAATAATAATAATGATATTTCAGACACCTACGGATTTTTTATTTGATTTAATTCGGGTTAGAGTAATGAATAAATGAAATTATTAAACTAATGAAAAACTGAATGTGTATATATTTGGTATACAATCTATATTAATGTTACTTTTTGAAATAACAATGATTTCTTTCTATTTTAAAATGGTTATTTTGGTTCTTTTCCCTAATTATTGAAGAATATTTCACTATCGTTATATTCAAAATTAAATTGTTCTTAGACAAAGAAATTATTTTTAATACTTTCCTTGATAAAGTATTTTGTTGTATTTTACATATAATTTATATAGAACATTTTCTTAAAAAAATAAAAATGCAAAGAATTAGAATTTTTGTTGTTTTCTTCATTTATTTCTTTCGAGTTTTTGATAAGTGAAATATTGTTCTAAATCAACGTAAAACCTTTAAAGCTGCATTTATTCCTTTTTTTAATTCTTTGAATGATTCGAAATAAATCATTTATGTGGTTCCACTAAAGCCAAATAATGATGCATTTTTTAAACACTATGGAAACCTCCCAACATTCATCAGGATTTACTTCAAGTAATTTTTATTAATTTTTTTTAAAGATGTTTCGTGAAAAATGTTTTCTACTCTTTTGTAGTTTTATTCTTTAAAATACAATACATGTTTGATTCTCAAGAAGTAATAGTAGAAAAAACATACTTGATGATCAAAAAAGAGAATCAATGGATGCTTTATTTCCCTTTCTTACTCTACAGCGAACTATAAATATTTCTATATCTGAAATTGATGTTGTTTAAACGTTTAATACAGCAGTAGTCAATGAACTATTTTTTTTATAAATTTAGCGTTATTTTTTCTTAAAAAATACGTTTGTTAACTGCTCATTCATGAGGATTTTAATGTTGATGTTTTTTATTGTTTATACAGAGTGTCACAAAAGTAGCGCTTCAAACACTGCACAGTCAGAATCCATTTAAGAAATACATAAATGATAACCAGAGAACTGTTCCTGTACGATAAAGAAAATACTAAGTACAAAGTACAATCGGACCAGTATATAACAAAGTCACTAAATCCCGAAAATAAAAGTTCGTTTTATGAAAAATTCGTTAAATCGAGGTTCCTCTTTCAAATTTTTGGATAAACCACATAAAACGAATTTTAAATTCATAAACACTATACATTAAAAAAGTAATTATTCACACTTTTTTGTAAGATAATATATATTTATTTTATTTGTCTTTACTATTAACAAAATAAAAGGAAGAAAGAAAAAAAATCTGCAAATAAATTTTCTCTACTTCCTGAAGAAAAAAAAAACAATTTTCTTTGATGCTCAAGCCCTTGCGTTTGGACAGTTTCAACCTACAAGAATTGAAGTTACCAATATAACTGATCAACACTACAAATGAACGGAGGCTAGTTCAAGAATACGGGGATACGAGGCAATTCCATTGAGTGTGAAAAGGGGTAACGAAGATGTTTCCTGTGCAATGGACAATAAAGATCAGAATTTACAATTCTTGGATGAAACGTCTAGAACTCTATTGCTTTCGGCGAGTTAGGCCTCTAATAAAACGGGGTCAAGATTTATGACCACCAAAAAGCCTGTTAAAAGAGAGAATAACTTGAAATGTCCAGAAATACTTTAAAAATAGGGAGGAAAAAATTGAATCATAGGAGAAAAGGTTCGTTTTTTGACAATGCACTTCGCTATTAGGAGGTTATTTTACGAAGAAAATCGTGAATTGTTTCTGGTTCCAGGAAGTACGCTATAAATAAAAATCCGCAGTATAAAGGTTTGTAATATGGAAGTTTTACTATATAGCGTCACAGCCGTATTGATCATATTAACAGCAGTGCTTCAAAAATTTATAAAGGGCAGATGTTTGAAGTGATTGTTGTACATATCGATGCAGGCTTGAGCGCACCGTGGAACGGCTTAGGGCACACGCCACATCAGTGCAGTGTCCACCAAAGTACAAGCAGCACCCACACAGGCAACTATACCCTCTTGTGTAGTCACGGCGAATTGAGACACTGATTCTTAGAGAAAGCCCTATAGGTAAAAAAGTAGAATGATATGAGATCTAGTGATCATGGCGGCCACATAAAGATACACCCACATCCATTCCTTTAACCGGGGTGTGCCATATTTAGCCCATAACGTAAATGCGCATTAAAATGCTTCAGAGCCAATCACGAATCACCGTACTGAGTTTGTGTGCTATTTATGAGACACGCTGTATTTCAATACAGCTAAAGGTTAATTAATGCATTCGTTACGAAATATTTTTTCAATGTTTATATTTAGTTAATAACATAAATTTATTATAATGAATTACAAAAAAAAAAGGATAAAAGGTGTTTTTTTTCTAAAAATGTAGCAAAATGAAAATAAAAAGATTATGTTGATTATATTTTTACTACATATTTTTAGTATATGTGTGCATATCCATATCGTGTCTAGAAATCCCATAGGCATTCTGCAAATTTTATGTAAAACGTAAGAACTGATGCAAACAGTATTTTTTAAATTTTTGATACAGACTTTTTCGCTAAGCATTAAAAAGGCAATGTGAGAGACCTGTGAGACGAAGAGACAGAATACTAGATAGAGAAGAATCGGATAACTAAATAAATGGGAGATTTAAGGAAAATTATAAGATTAGGTAAATTGTGTACATGTAAGGTGTATAGGAAAGATAACAGAATAGATAAAGAAGATTGAAGGGATAAAAATAAGAGCTATGCTTGAGTTGAAGTGATAGCCTAAAAATTATTGTCCACTGACTTTGGTTATTAAAGTCTAAATGCAGTTTAAACTTTGTAAAATTTATATTTGAATAACCATTTTCTCATTTATAATTAATGTACTTTTTCTAACTTTAGAGTGCATTTTTGTAACTCTTTCATACGTTGAAAGTAAAGCTGTGGGATAAAAACTAGGAGAACTGTTTGTTAAAATGGATTAAGAAAAGGAAATTAATCATTATAACTACACATAACCATATTAACTCTGTGAATTCTCATTATTTTGCATAAGAAATATTTTTATTTCATATGTGTATAAACAACAAATATTATATTTTAAAATTTTTTTGCATATGAGGAAAGACGATTAAAAATTAAACAATATTACTTTAAATAATTCTCTAAAAATCATTTAAAAATAATAATTACCGTAAAGCAATATAAAATATTATTTATATTTCAATTGAATCTAAACAGTTTCATGAATTGAAAGTTATTAACGTATCATTTACAAGCTATATTAGGACTATTGGTGGATGACCTAAAGAAACCAAGTTCTCTCTTGAAAATTAAAGCTAATAGTTACGAACCATTTCCCTAAGAAACATTTACCCGCCTATTAAAAATTTACTAAGCAAGAAGCATATAGTTTAAATTTATATATTTATTTTTATTTTATTTTATTTTTTACAGAAGTACACAAAATGAATTTAACTTACTAGAGCAAGTTTAACATAGAAATCCAAGTTGAATCGATGGTAAATACTTAAATACAAAAAACACAGTAAATAATTAGTTATGAAGTTTGAATGTTTAAGATATGAACACATGAAAAATATTATGTGTCACTTCCAAAATATTTCGTGATATGCATTAAGAAATTGTATAAGACAGAAATTGCAGAATTTTAAAGTACGAAAATAAGAATATAGAATTCCTTAAAAAAGAAGAAAAATACAAGCAAGAAAAAAAAGGAGTAACATTCGAATCTACTTATATATAATGTCAGTATATACAAAGGGTACCTGCTTATACAGATATCTTACTCACCAAAATTTGTCCTATTTACCACAATTTTCTGGTAATGTAAGTATATTCGACTCGATCTTTCGAAGTATACCTAATTAATACCTAAATTTAGATTTAGTTATGTAGGCCAATATATGTGGATTTACTTGGGAATACATTTTTGATATATATTCGGAGAAACTTTTAATTTTGAACCTAGATTATGTGTCTAAAACGACATCCAAGTTAGCAGCCCAATCTCTAAATTTCCAAGAAATGCCAACTTAAGGACTCTGAGACTTTTTCATTTTTAAGACCATACAGTTTTCTCACAAAGAGTATTTAGTGGCGACAAGACTCGACAACAGAGGCTACGAATTCATAATAACTATTATTAGATTATAATCTCTCATGTTTATATTATTACCTTCATTAGAAGATACTGTACCGTCAGAACGATGGTTTGTACACAAAGAAAAAGTATTACTGTTATTAATTTTGAATGGATGAAAGTAATAAATTTGGACATAAAATGTCAACGAGTCACTAAATGCGGTTATAAAAATTAATGACCATAAAAAATCTAGAACAGGGGTTGACAACATTTTAGCTCTGGTGAGTCAAATCAATTTACCAATATGATTCAGCGGGGCCCACAGTAGGATATTTTTGAAACCATTCGAGCAATAATGCATGCAGAGTTGTAAAATAGAGGGCAATACTAGAGATTTACAATTGTATTATACATTAATTTGGCACATTTAAAAATATTTCCTATAATAACAATATACACTTTAGAATATAACTATTTCTTCAAGATAAAAAAAATTAAAATTTAAAATTGTATATATATTGTGTATTTTTAAAGATATATATATTTATTAAAAAATGAAGTATATAACATAAAAATAAGTATTTCCTTTTATTATAGTTAATTAAAAAGATGAATCAAAATTTTAAAGTGAACTTAGCGCTTGCACGGCTTTTGCATATCACAAAATCAGGGGTATTATATGTGACTTTTCAAAATTTGACAGGATTCTGAGCATTAAGTTGTTAAACGATTTCCTTACGACTCGAAATATTTTTCATATGAGAAAATTTTTTTTACTTAAACATGTAGAACACAAAGAGGAAAGCATAGTGCACGCAATTTTCTCTCTGCAAACAATTAAATCTCTTCAGCGATGACATTCAATAATTTACAAAATAACTGCTAAGTTATCTTTCTGATTTTTCCGTAATTCCGTAAACGCCCATCATTCTGAAGATGTTTGTCAAATAAGGCCATTAAAAATTTATCAACTTCTATCCACTAGAAAATTGACAAATTTCTAGAGTAGTGCAGAGTGCCACTTAGAATTTAACCACGTGCTTTCAGTTTGCTGACCCCTGATCTAGAAGAGTATGCGCTGGTTATTCGATGCAATATTTCTAGTAGCTTCTCGGCTGATTATTTGTAGTAGTATTTCTGGTAGCTTCTAGGCTGAATATTTGTAATAATATTTCTAGTAAATTCTAGGCTAATTATTGGAAGAGGCATTTCTACATACTCCTAGAACATCAGTCGCCATACTTAAGGATTCCATATAATAATAATATTAATTCAGGTAAGGATGTAAATACAATAATATAAAAATAGTTAGAAAAATTTTAGTTTTTTAATATCAAAAGCACCCTTTAAACGTACCATCTTAGTAAATTAATTACAAAAGGAAAAATAAATAATTTTGTTTAAATATCACACATTTTTTACAATGACAGTTTTACTATTTATTTCAAATTATTTCGTTTATTTTTGGTTCCAATGGCATTGCAGTGAAGCAGAGAGCCATGTTGATACCAAGCTGAGAACACTATCGAGATTTAACTGCTGTTATGCATAATAATGTCTTTTTGTACACATATGTAAGTTGTTGAAAATTAAAATAAGATTATCTTAACTTTTTCTCAAAGCTATTCATTTTTTATAAAGACATAAAAATGAGGTCTTGATAAAGATGATTGGGATTTAGTTTCGAGGGTTGTAAATGTCATGGAGTGCCAATGTTACGACAGTACTGGCTAATTATGTAATGACGATGTTAGTATAGTCAAGACGACATAACGCATGTCTCAAAGTATGTCGCTGGTTTGAAGTACGTGATTGAAGCGATATTTTAGAAACCAGTCTAGACAGTAAGGAGTTTCTGGTTCACGTATTTTCTGTCTCTGTAAAAGCAGATGATGTCACGCTTTCAAAGAAAAACACTTGATACAAAATGCTTTCTGTTGGCAAGATTAGTAATCAGCCCCATCGTTCTCTTTTCAGCTTTCGTTAGAAGAATTAATAATTGGAGATTGGCTTCAGAACTTTGTCTGTCCTTCACCAGTTTTTATCAAAGTAAGGTTAACTGTTGAATTTCTCCAGAATTTGTGTCGGCATTTTTCTTTTCTGGATGCCATCCCATTGGAAACGATGGAGCTTTCTGCAGTGGAGACAGCCACAAGATATTGAATAGTCGTCACAAGACCGATTTTTTTGTAAGAGTCTTTTTTATTATTATTAACAATTAATTTTCTATCCTTAAATTTTACTGAAAATGATTCTACTTTCCACATATTTTTTAAAGAATCTGTGATGAATTTCCCCTCACATCCATAAATGTTTGGGAGTTGGAATGGAGACCAGCCACACAATCAAAACAAATATAATTTATTAATTCTTTAATAATCTCAAGAACTCATGCTAGAAAATGCATCTAAAAATAAGTATTGGCGTAAAAGTGAGGTAGACGACATATTTAATATTTAATTATGAACTGAATCATTTACTTTTGGAACATTTTGGTATTATACGTTCTAAATAATTGTAATTCCATTCTCAGTGGTTCGACTTAAAGTCGATATTAATCTAATTCAATCATATCTTATTAACAAAATCGTCAATTATAAATCTTATATATTCAGTAATTAATCAATGAGTCACTCACGACTAGTTCTCTTTTACTTTACGGTAATCACTGATTTCTATCATCTAAATTCTAACCCTCTCTGTCTGTCTCCAACCTAAAAGTTAATGCTTAAAAATAAGTCTTGATTTACACAAACCGCATCTTCTTCGGGATAAAGTTTTCAATAGAACAGCATTTTAAGAAATAGACTTTCCGCAATAGGATTAGTAGTAGGCTCTCGGATAGACCTGTTACTAGTTTAATACATAGTTCATAATAAATTTTCTGCTACTCGTCCTTTTTAAAAATATAAATGATGTCCCAGTTTTTCAGTGCACCATCAAAAAGTTTTCTCGGACCAAAGGTTGGTGACCACTGTTCCAGAAATGATTTTCCAGTGTTTATAAAGATAATGCTATTTTGTTTTATATATTTTAGTTCTTCAGTAATAAAATGAGGAACGAAAAGAGAGAAAAAGCTAGATAATACCTCGTTATGATTATACCTGAAATTACTTTAATCTTTAGGAAAGGACTTTTATTTCCCCCAAAAGAAGCTCAGGATATTTTTTGCTTATATTTATGTTAATGACTTTTTTTCGTGGATTATTGTCTTACAGTGAAATGTAAACTATTATTTTAAGTTAAGCATCTCTCTTATTAGAAATTTTTTTTAAGAACTTTGAAAGTGTATACATTATATACATAATTGAACAATATGTACAATTCAAATATAGTATATAAACTTATGCAATTCAAATTAACGAAGTTATTTTGGAGAAACTATTACATATGAAATTGATTTTTTTATTTATATTATATTACACATCATGTTTGATAGGAAGAAGTTTCTGAGTGACTTATGAATAATACGAAATACTTCAGGAAACATTTGAATCCCAATAGTATATAATAATTAACAAAAAATACGATTGACTCTTATTTGAAAAGAAGTAGTCCACTTCAGGATGTTTCTACTTATTTTAAAATAGAAATTAGGGATACAAATTATAAAGTATTTTACATAATTAGATTATAACAACTCTGCAATGTTAGATACTTTGCAAGTAGATGCATTAATAACCAAAAAAAACATTTCCTTTTTTTGTAATCCTTCTTCTGAAGGAAAACTTAACAACGCAATTAATCCAACTTTTATCCTCCAATAAGTTAATTAAATTACTTTGAGATAAAAGAAATATTTTTAAATTCCTGAATAGAAAATGAAAAATGTTTTGATGTTGCAGTTTCATTTTATCGTAACTACTTAAAAATTAAATTTGAAAACTATTTCGCTAAAATCATTTAGCATTTATAGGAAATAACTTAATTTTCTTACAATTTTACTGGATTTTTTTTAATTCAAACGCTAAGTCAACTTTTTGCAAGATTAAAATGCGACGATTTTAAGAGATTCACAAATGAATTTCAGTATTATTTTATTTATGAAATTCAACATCTTAATGCAAATTAGTTCCTGCATTTTTATTTTATAATTCTCTAAACTTCTCTAATTATAAGATACAATCATTATAGTAGAGGGAGTTATAAACTAATTGATAATTTAATTTAAAAAAGTCTCAAGATATTACTTGTTTTTTTTAATTTAGAACACAGCTCTTTAATGAGTTAAACTTCATTAACGCATATTTTTTATTCCTTCTAAATAAGCAGACAAAACTTTATATTAGTGCATCTTGAATTAAAATTAAACAATCAATAATTAGTTGAATAATTATATGGTTAATAAATTAATTTAATAATTGAAATCTTGACCAACTTTTATTTTTGGTGCAGTTTCAAAAACTTTCCACACTATGAGTATTTTTAAATTTTAAAAAGTAATATATAAAACATTGCTCGCAAAAGTTCTTAGATATTATTTGTAAATTTTAATTTAATAACATTATTATATATAAAATTTTTTTTATTTTTGAAAATTTATTTGAAGTAAATTTAAGAGTAGCTTTGAATAAATCAAATCAACACAAACAACAAAACTCAGATAGCTTGTTTTAAAAAGTTTTTGTTGTTAAATTTTCTTTAAATTCAAATTTAAATTCTTCTAATCTTCCAAGATGTTTGGTCATTCAAAAAGCAATTTTAATAACTTCCCACTATATTTTGAATTTTATTATCTTTTTAAAATATGCCTTTAGAAAAATTAAAATGGAATTATATTAAAATTCATTTGAGAACTCTTTTTTTTTTCTAAAGTCTCATGACTATAAGTTTATTGTTCATAATATTATCCGTGCGATTAGAGTTCTCATGGTTCAGTTCTCTTTTTTGGGAAAATAGTGTATGTTTGGAATCTATTTTTTTTTTACTTAATTAACCCGGCAGCACTCGCGAGAATAAAACGACCTAAAGTTTTCACGCAGGGTATGTCACACCCAAGAGTGTTGTTTACATTGTGTTTTTATCGTAGAATTTGCATACAAAGATTAAAAAGGAAAAAAAGCAGGAAAAGTTTTGACTGAATCTTAATTTTATTTTAATTAATATCTTTTTAAAACTAAACATTTAGGAGTAAACTTCTTTATTCTTGAAATTCAAAAATTTTGGAATTACTTTTTTTTTATTTTCTCTTATTGTTCCAGAAATAGTTCTTTTTTCAAAAGTTCACCTGAAAGTGGAGAAGAATTCCACCAGTTGTCTCTTTTAAAATTAAGTTCTTCCCCAATGTTCATTTGCCTCTACATATAAAGCATTTATTTTCAACAGTGTCTCCCTAAAGTAAATCTGGATCTATTTCAGTAAAGGAATCATACTTGCTGTTATACTCTTCATCATTTTGCTTTTCTTCATTATATCCGTGAAGCGAATTTCTTCATCCGAAAATACTGTTGCACTTAAATTACTTAAATATCACATTTCTTCATAATAACTACGATAATAAACCATAGCATAAAGAAAATTTTAAATATGTTCACAGAACTGTAACGGTGATTCACGCGCTGGGTATGGCATATCCGAAGAGGTAAATCCAAAAATATATATTTAGAATTCTCCTACAAGCTAAAGCTCCTCAAAGGATATGACTTTAATGTCTGCTACACACAAAAAAAACTCTCCATTTTCCAAAATAGGTTTGGAAGGAGCGTTGAAAAAAGTTAGACGGTGGGTATGACACACCCTGCGAGAGAAGTGCCGGGTTAAGATCTCTCTCTTATTCTCTCTCATTATAAAGGGTTTATTTCTTTTTCTAGAACATCTTAGCAAGTATTTTAAAGAATAACAACTCAGTTGATTAAGAAAATCAACTATAGGAGGATTAGATTTATTATTTTTTTCAGAAATGTATTAGGTTATTACGTTTAGCCTCGAAGTTATATGAAATAGGCCACGATGAAAGACATCTAAAAATATAAATTGGACCATAATACATGCCATTCTTTTATTCTACACTCAATTTTATCTAGAAAGGAAGTTAACGTTTCAATCCATGTACAAATCCTTAAGAACTCACCCTAGGTCAAAATTTATAAAAATACATTTGCATTTTAATTGACTCAATAATTTAAATTCTCATCCATTCCTTATCATTTTTAAAGCAGATTTAAAAAATAATTTACGTTAAGTATGAGAAACTAAGCAACATTTGTTACTAAATATAGCTAAAAATACATGCAGCTGTTAGAATTTGCATTTCAACAACAGATTATTGTATTTTGAAGAGTTATAAGTTGAGAAATAAATGCTTTTACGTAAAATAATTCACAGATTCCTTTATATTTAAGCGCGATGTGGGTGACAAATATAAAATTACTAGCTGGTATATCCGTTCTTCGCAGGGGAGTTGAAAGACTAAACAATACATATTGAAGGATAAAAAAGTTTTTCATGAAATTTTACGTGAATTGCAAATTAATATAAAAAACCTTTTGTGCCTTTCTCAGTTCAACAAAAAAAAAAGAAAGAAAGAAACATATTTGCTAAATTTAAAGTCTGTAGATCTAATAGCTGATAAAAATGATTTTTTATTTATAACTACCCATAACTACTCTCTCTAGTGGGTCGTATTTTGAAAACACCTTCTTTAGCTGATCTCTGCTCAACAAAAGTAACACGTTGCTACAAATTTTGTTCATTGAACGCTTAAAATAGTGCAAATAATTTCTATCTGGTTGTGTAATGTGTTATTATTACTTTCTGTTGCTTTTATTTTACGTTAAAATTGTAATATTCGCAAGCAACACTATTCCTTACATTATAATGACGATTCAATGAAAAAATATTGAAATGTTGGCGATAGAGCCAAGTTGGCATAATTTTTGGCGACCATTATGGCTACTTAGTGTTTGATTGAACAGTGAAAAAATTCTAATGTTGGACAGCCACCTGGTGAAGAAATGCAGCAAAGATGATATCATGTAAACCTTCTCAACAAAGAATACATATTCATGCCAATTTTCATAGTGATCGGTTGAATGGTTTTGGAGTGAAGCGAGTTCCTATATACAAGCATCCATTTATATATATAGATTAACATTAAAGGAGAACCTATCCACACAAACCAGATTTCTCTATATTTGGCGACCATGTTGAACATTTGGCGATTGATTGAACGGTGCAGAAATTGCTTTGCTGTTGCGTCACCTCGTGGGGAGCTGCAACACAGAGGATAGCACAGAAACCTTCTCCTTAGAAAAATACACATGCATACAAGTTTTTATAGTGATCGGCTGAACGGTGTTGGAGTGAAGCGATTTCATATATACAAACATCAATTTATATATATACACTGAAGATCCAAAAAAAAACTGGTACACTTGCCTAATATCGTGTAGGGTGCCCATGAGCACGCAGAAGTTTCATATCACGACGTGGCATGCATTCGATTTATGTCTGAAGTAGTGATGGATGTAATTGGCATCATGAATCATGCAGAGCTGTCTATAAATCAGTAAGAGTAACAGAATTGTGGGGATCTCTTCCGAACAGCACGCTGCAAGGCATCCCAGATATGTTCAATAATATTCATATCTGGGGATTTTGGTGGCCAGCGAAAATGTCCAAATTCAGAAGAGTGTTCCTGGATCCACTCTGTAGCAATTCTGGACGTGTGGGGTGTCGCATTGTCCTGCTGAAATTCCCAAGTCGTCGGAATGCACAATGGACATGAATGGGAGCAGGTGGTAAGACAGAATGCTTAAGTATATGTCACACCTATCAGAGTCGTATCTAGACGTATCAGGGGACCTATATGACATCAACTGCACATCCCCTCACCATCACAGGGCCTCCAACAGCTTGAACAGTCCCCTGTTGACATGTACATTCCATGGATTCATGAGGTTGTCTCCATACTAGTACACGTCCATCAGCTTGATTCAATTGTAAGCGAGACTCGTCAGACCAGGTAACGTGTTTCTAGTCATCAACAGTCCAATGTCGGTGTTGATGGGCCCAGATGAGGCGTAAAGCGTTGAGTCGTGCAGTCAACTAGGGTACACGAGTGGACCTTTTTCTCTGAAAGACCATGTAGATGATGTTTCGTTAAATGACTCGCACGGTGGCACTTGTTGATGGCCCAACATTAAAATCTGCAGCGATTTGCGGAAGGGTTTCACTTCTGTCACGCTTAATGATTCTCGTCAGTCGTCGTTGGTCCCATTCTTGCATGATCTTTTTCCGGCCACAGCGATGTCGTAGATTTTATGTTTTACCAGATTCCCGATATTCACGATACACTCGTGAAATAGTCGTAATTAAAAATCCAAATTTCATCGCTACCTCGGAAATGCTACGTCCCATCTCTCATTCGCCGACAATAACACCCCTTTCACACTCGCTTAAATCTTGATAACCTGACATTGTATCAGCAGTAACCTATCTAACAACTGTGTCAGACACTCGTTATTTTATATATGCTTCATCGACCACAGCGCAGTTCTCTAATTGGTTCTACATTCCTTTATTTGCATACGCATGCCTGTACCAGTTTTTTTTGTTGCTCTTCAGTGTATAAATATATATCCATACTAATGTGTACAAAATGTTATAAACATTAGTATAACTATTCAGAACAGGAAGAAATATTAGCCCCAGTAGTGCAATAGCAAACTCTTGGCTTTAGGAATCAAGAACGCATGTTTAACCATTTTTTTTAGTCTGTCAACCTACACCAATACTTTGCCTTGAGGAAAGGAGGAAATATTATAAAAATGTAATTATTACAAAATAAAATACACTAATGCTAATTTAATAAAATATACAGCAAGTTTAATATAAATTACTTACTAATATATTTATAAATATTTTAATGAAATGCTGCTAAGGTAATTAAAAGCTTACACATGAAAACATCACTAAGTTAATCTTAGGAAAGGAATTTAGAGTAACACTGCATAAAATTAAAAATTAGTAAAATAAGATAAAATCTCTCTCTCTGTATATATATATATATACACACACACAAGTATGTCTGTATATACTACTGGGACAATTAAAAAACCAGACTATTTTTTAAAAAAAATTAGCTTTGTTGAAATCAATGTACAAATACCTCCTTTTAATCCCCTTCAACATACTCCCATTCCCTAACAATACATAACTGCCTTTGAGTTTTCCACTTTTCAAAACAGTTCTGAGGTTCATTATGTGTCACCATCTTTAGTATCAGTGGCGTTTTTACCTTCACCCTTCCTACAGTCTGAAAATGTGTTCCTGCACAACATTTTTCCCTTTAAGAAACAGTTTGAAGTCGTATGGGCCGAAATCTTGTGTGTACGTTGGATGCTCGAATACATTAATGCGTTTGTCCACCAAGAACTGTTTTAC
>BMAO01018204.1:0-29939 GCA_019973975.1 Trichonephila clavata | reverse complement strand
TAATTTCTTTTTAAAAGCTTTTATTTAACTTACAATGTATGTATGTATGTATGTAATTTGTTCGGGTGGAATCTTGCAACTCAATTTTGAAGCTGATATCTTCCTCCCATTGAGCTGAAATTTTGTATACATGTTTAGTTTGGATGACAATGCATGTTTTGACCATTTATATTCCGATATTGCAATTAATTAAAAAGATATTAATTAAAAACAATTAAACTAGTTTTGGGCGCCAACTTGGATATATCTGCATTGTTGTAATAATTTTATTGTTACAACAATGACAAAAGTTGGCGTCGAAAATTGGTTTTCAGCCAAACTGGAATTTCATAACGTTGCGCTATTGACAGTATTAATTAACTTTGTCTAAAAAATAATTACATTTCTACAACGTAAAAACAATCTAATTTCTACAACGTATGCAATTTTTTTACAAATTTCTATCTATTTCCTTGGATTTAAATTCAAAACAAAAAAGTAGAGCTATTTTTCAAGTAGATTGGTACATTGTATACCTTTCTCAACGCTGCCAAGTTAAACTGAGATGAAGTATTGAAGAAATTCTTTAAATAATTTATCTAACTTTAATCTATGAAACTCAGACAAAAAATAATTACAGAATCGGAAAGATCATTTTTTTAATGTACCTTACCCATCAAAAAGGAATCCGATAGGAAAACAATAAGAGAAAAATATTATCTTGAAATGCAATATATTTTCGATTAAAAAAATAATTTTACAATAAAATGAAGTAATTTTTTAAAGAAATTTTCTAATTTTAAGCCTACGAGTAATTTAAATATACCTCATTTTATCACCAGTAATCTAAACACACACTACGACATGTGTCCTTAAATTTAATTACAAATAGAATCTGTTAATTTTATTTGAATTTAATTATTGATTTCTTCAAAATCAAGTTTCTAAAGATGATCTGAGCAATTAAAAAAAATAGATTCTTACGTAGAAGATATTCAATGTCCAGCAAAAAATTATCATTATTTGATAAAACTTTCTTTTTTGATTACAAAATGCGTTTTTAGTCTTAAGCATTTTATTGATTAATACAAATATTTAAATGCCTTTTGAAGTTTTTAATAAACAATTAAAATTTTCTTCTAATATGTTAGAGAAATACATCCCTTATCTTCAAAATATTTCAAATAAATAATATATTCTTTAAGTTTTTCAAAAATAGTCAAAATTTTAATTAAACATTTAATAACTTTGTCATTTATGAAGATAATCTCACTAAACCTTTTTTTTTTTCGCGTGTAGAACAATGTTGCCCAAAATCTGCATGAAGATTGAAAAAATTGCTTAAAAATTACGGATTTAAAAAAATTGTGTTTTTAGTCTAATACCCCATTTTGCGAGAATTAAGTCAGCTAAACCAGGGATGGCGAACCGGCGTTCAATGAGTTGAACAGGCTGAGAAACCTGTCCAACGATAACTAAAAAGTAAAAAATAAATTAAATGTAAAAAAACTTTTTTAAGAACAAGCTTTTATTTAAACGCGCTAAAAAGAATAAAATAAACTTTTCCTTTAAAACTTTTTTTACTATCAACTTATAACGTCATTACACAATTTATATGATATAAAAGCTTGTCGCGAGATTTACCTGTGTAGATAACCAAGTAAAATAAATAACTTGACCTGATTGATTTTGGTTTTTAAAAATTCACACTAAGTAAATATGAGTACTTAAATATTGCGACAAGCTTTTATATCATATAAATTGTGTAATGACGTTATAAGTTGATAGTAAAAAAAGTTTTAAAGGAAAAGTTTATTTTATTCTTTTTAGCGCGTTTAAATAAAAGCTTGTTCTTAAAAAAGTTTTTTTACATTTAATTTATGCACTTCAAAATTCTGAGTTAATGCAATTCTTTGTTGTGTTACATTATGGTTTAATTTTCCTTCTGACAATCGGTTCTTCATATAGATTTTTGAAGATTTTATACATATGCATTGTATATATTTGTTACATATGTATACATTTCAATGACATTTTTTTTTTGGTTGAAAAAAAAGATTATTGCTTTTTTCCCTTCATCAGCAAATACCATATTTTCATCATTACAGGAAAACACTTTAGATGTTGATTAATGTTGATCAGATATTTTGTCACATTGCATATCATGGCTTAATTTTGCTTCTGACAATCTTCAAATATATAAATTTATTTATACCATTTGTGATCCAAAAATGTTTGTGGAAAAAAGATGTAGCTTGATACGATTTTCTCATATTTCTCTTTGGATTTCTTTAAAATTCAATGTTGATGTGATTTGACTTCTAATGACATCAAGGTTTAATTTTGCTTCTGATATGTTCCTTATTTAGTTTTATGAAGATCATATAATTTATACATATGCTGTCCATATATGATATGTTTCAATAATCACTAATTATTTATCATTGTATTTTCTCATTTGTTTGTTCTTTACGACTGAATAACAAATATTTTTAATCGAAATATTGCAAAAAAGTATTGTTTAAAAATTAATTTTTTATCATCAAGGTTTAGTATTTCTCTCATTAGGTTCATAATTGTTTTTTTTATGTAGCACTTTTTAATCTGTTTTAGCTGGGTTTTTTTATTTTGGTTCTTGCTAATTTAATTTTTTCTCTATTGTATTACATCTAAATTTTATATTAAATCTAATATAGATGTTGGATAGTATTACATCCATTCCTCATGTAATTTAATGCAACAGTGAATTTTTAACTTAATAGTTTATTATAAATTAAATGTAAAAAAACTTTTTTAAGAACAAGCTTTTATTTAAACGCGCTAAAAAGAATAAAATAAACTTTTCGTTTAAAACTTTTTTTACTATCAACTTATAACGTCATTACACAATTTATATGATATAAAAGCTTGTCGCAATATTTAAGTACTCATATTTACTTAGTTTGAATTTTTAAAAACCAAAATCAATCAGGTAAAGTTATTTATTTTACTTGTTTATCTACACAGGTATATCTCGCGACAAGCTTTTATATCATATAAATTGTGTAATGACGTTATAAGTTGATAGTAAAAAAAGTTTTAAAGGAAAAGTTTATTTTATTCTTTTTAGCGCGTTTAAATAAAAGCTTGTTCTTAAAAAAGATTTTTACATTTAATTTATTTTTTACTTTTTAGTTATCGCTGGACAGGTTTCTCAGCCTGTTCAACTCATTGAACGCTGGTTCGCCATCCCTGGTTTAGCTGAATTAATTCTCGCAAAATGGTATTAGACTAAAAACACAATTTTTTTAAATCCGTAATTTTTAAGCAATTTTTTCAATCTTCGTGCAGATTTTGGGTAACATTGTTCTACACACGAAAAAAAAAAGGTTTAGTGAGATTATCTTCATAAATGACAAAGTTATTAAATGTTTAATTAAAATTTTGACTATTTTTGAAAAACTTAAAGAATATATTATTTATTTGAAATATTTTGAAGATAAGGGATGTATTTCTCTAACATATTAGAAGAAAATTTTAATTGTTTATTAAAAACTTCAAAAGGCATTTAAATATTTGTATTAATCAATAAAATGCTTAAGACTAAAAACGCATTGTGTAATCAAAAAAGAAAGTTTTATCAAATAATGATAATTTTTTGCTGCACATTGAATATCTTCTACGTAAGAATCTATTTTTTTTTTTAATTGCTCAGATCATTTTTAGAAACTTGATTTTTTGAAGAAATCAATAATTAAATTCAAATAAAAAATTAACAGATTCTATTTGTAATTAAATTTAAGGACACATGTCGTAGTGTGTGCTTAGATTACTGGTGATAAAATGAGGTATATTTAAATTACTCGTAGGCTTAAAATTAGAAAATTTCTTTAAAAAATTACTTCATTTTATTGTAAAATTATTTTTTTTAATCGAAAATATATTGCATTTTTAGATAATATTTTTCTCTTATTGTTTTCCTAGCGGATTCCTTTTTGATGGGTAAGATACATAAAAAAATTATCTTTCCGATTCTGTAATTATTTTTTGTCTGAGTTTCATAGATTAAAGTTAGATAAATTATTTAAAGAATTTCTTCAATACTCCATCTCAGTTTAACTTGGCAGCGTTGAGAAAGGTATACAATGTACCAATCTACTTGAAAAATAGCTCTACTTTTTTGTTTTGAATTTAAATCCAAGAAAATAGATAGAAATTTGTAAAAAAATTGCATACGTTGTAGAAATTAGATTATTTTTACGTTGTAGAAATGTAATTATTTTTTAGACAAATTTAATTAATACTGTCAATAGCGCAACGTTATGAAATTCCAGTTTGGCTGAAAACCGATTTTCGACGCCAACTTTTGTCATTGTTGTAACAATAAAATTATTACAACAATGCAAATATATCCAATTTGGCGCCATAAACTAGTTTAACGTTTTTAATTAATATCTTTTTAATTAATTGCAATATCGGAATATAAATGGTCAAAACATGCATTGTCATCCAAACTAAACGTGTATACAAAATTTCAGCTCAATGGGAGGAAGATATCAGCTTCAAAATTGAGTTGCAAGATTCCACCCGAACAGATTACATACATACATACATACATACATACATACATACATACATACATTGTAAGTTAAATAAAAGCTTTTAATAATATAGGCCTATTTTAGATATTTTTAAAATTTTAGTTTGTACTAATTTAATTTTTTTCCAATTGAAGGCTTCCTAATATTTTATTTATGATAGTATTTTAGTGAAATGGTTTATCGTAATTAATTTTTTCTTCTGATTTATATATTTAATGTTATTTTACTCATAGTTTCCATAGTAGAAATATACTACTATTATCACTTTTCCGTTATAATTTGTATTTATATTTTCATTCCTATTTACCTTTTTAGCATGTTAATTTTCTCTCTTACATTACATACTTCATATGAAATCCTTCTTAACTGTTAAGCAAAATTTCAATATGAACACTCATAAAATAAAATAACTTCTAACTTTTAGATACTTTGCCTTGCAATGGCTCAATCCTCTTTAAAATGTATCATGTTTGCAAAAAAAAGCTGGATTTTTTAAAAAATTTAACCCGTGCAAAAAACGGGTACGACACATGTGAAATTAGTGTTGCCAACTTTTGGCGAGTTATTTTGAACATTAGCATTGGTGCAATAAAATCTAAGAACTTACATTTTCTTCCATTGAAAAAGGTTACAACTTTTCGTGATACTTACGTGTTAGAGTCACTGCAGCCAAAGTGGTACTTTTTTCACCAAAATTTGATTTTTTTTCCTTATAAGACACATAAGAATCTGTTATTTTGATATCGTGGTGCAAATTTTGCTGCGGTGATGCCAATACATAAGTACCCTTTTCCTTTTTTGGCAGATTCCATGTTTTTCTATTGTAACAAAAAAAGTAGAAAAATGTAACTTTAGAAAATGACACTCAATGTAAACTGAGATTAACAGATTGTCAATATTGTGATTTTAAGTTAGAATTTCTATTTACGTATAATATTTTTTGTCAAGCTTTTTTTGTTTGTTCTGAGCTGCTTATGATAGTTTCATCAAAATCAAATCTTAATTTATCTATTTAAAGTAGCTTTTTGATTTGAATTAATATTATAATTTCAATATACTATATTTATTTTTATATTTTTTTATTTCTTTTTCAATTTTAAATATTTAAGATTTTCAGTTATGTGCTTTTTTGTTGTTGTTCAGAACTGTTTATGGCAATTTTATCAAAGTTAGGACTTACTTTTTCTGTTTTAATAACCTTTTAATTTAAATTAATATTATAATTCCTATTTCAGTTCTGAACTAATACTCTATATTAGATGTATTACTGAGATGTTAAGATAGTATTATGCAATGCTAATTTAATTTTTTTTTATGTTGAATGCTTTCTAATATTTCTTATTCATGATAGCATTGAGTGAATCAGTTTATCATCATTCATTTTTTATTTCGGCTCATCTATTGCAGGTTATTTTACCCATAGTTCCCATAGCAGAAACTCCCTACTGCTATCACTTTTCTGTAATAATTTTTATTTATATTTACATTTATTCATATCTATTTACTCTTTAGCTTGCTAATTTTCTCTCTTACATTGAAATATTTGTTTTTGTTAAATTATTATTTACTTTGAAGCCAAATTGCAATTTGTTTAAAATTATTTCTAATGTGAACATTCACTTGAAAAAAAAAATGTTTTTAATTTTCGGTTTTCTACTTCATACAGGGTTTTACCCTCCCTAAAAAAATATTATAATTGCTATGATAGAAGAATTTTTGTTTTTAAAACTTAACCCGTGCGAAGAACGGGCATTTCAGCTAGTAATGTATATTCATTACAATAGAAAACAATGTAATTGATATTCAATGCTGCTCTAAAAAATAAGACTCAAATTATAAACTTATCATTGATAATGAACCTATTAAAAATATATATGTAAATTTGCCCATTTACATTTCTTTTACAGATGTTTAAAAAGCTGCTAAATTTGAATAGCTGTCATTATTTTTAATCTTTTAGAATCAACTTATAATTCAATGATAAATAACAATGTAAATATTATTAAAAACCTATGTTAATATTATTAAAAACTATTTAATATTATTAAAAACCTATTTTGTACTTCAAAAACAATGAGTTAAATTAAAGCAAACATAAGTAAATAGCCCAATGCAATCATAAAACTTTCAAAAGGTATCTAAATTATAAGAGAGGTAAGAAAATTTATAACTTACCTCAGAAGTTGTTCTGATCTGAACAGATGGCTTGTATTTTACTCTTTTCTTCATCTCTGCTTTGACAACGCCTGTGATAAAGAAATAATCATTCACTGAGCAATCAGGCTCAGTAAACGATATGGTGCTTACAAACTTGGTTTCATATAACTTCAATCCTTTCCTAACATTGGTAGTGACACTCTGATTTCCAGTGGTACTGGAAAATTTCTCGCTATATCGGAGAACTTCACATAAATTGAAATTTTTTAAAAGAAGGGGTTTTGTTCCTATACTGTGAGCCATTCTTGCGCAAAAATATAAAATAAAGAACTACAAAATTAATTAAGAACTAAAATAACTATCAGCTAATCTAAGTATATCAAGAGAGAGAGAGAGAGAGAACTATACATAAATATACTATCTAACACTAGTTGGAGCGGACGAATACCTAATTAGATAAATAAATAAGAAAGAAACAGAAATTTTACAAAAAAGTTGTTAAGAATTTTTCCTAACAAATATAAAAACCAGAATAATGCATAAAATATAATGATATCATATATTTTAATTAGATAAAATTACAGCACAAAGAATGACAACAACTTACTGCATAGGTTTAACACGGGAATAAAAAATACATGCAAATGTTGAAAAGTTGTCACGTGATTCCCCGCTTGGCGTCTGTCTGGTGTGAATTTCGTCCATTTGTGCATTTGGCGACATCTGATATGGATACTTTTTAGATTGGGTTTTGTGGAAATCAACTCCCAAGAGGGGAGGAGTTACAGGGACGTAAAAGATAAATATAATCCGTATTAGAAATTCAAGTTCTGTCCTATTTAAATCAAGAGGGGAAGGTTATAGGAATGTTTTTGTATACAATCAAAAGCTTAATGCTAGGACTCTTATATCGCATCACGAACTTAATATATGAAATATCGTGATCATCGGCAAGGTTTTCTTTAACGATGATCATATTTTAGATAATTGATGTAATATGGATGATACTGATGAGGCAATTTTGTTGAATTGTAAACCAGTTTAGTTCACCTTAGACACAAACGCAAATAAACATCCAGATGACACATACTTACGGCAAAAACATAGAACATAAAAAAAAATATGAATACAACACCACGCGCGTTACTTCATGATGAAGAACAATGGACAGGCTGGCTTTTCCAGGTGTATCTCGGGCCTTCATATGAAGTAGCACAGGAAGTTCAAAACTCATATGACTTCCGTGGAGCGAGCTTGTTGTTGATGCAAAGATATCGTACGATGATGCTCGTGTAAGATTACTTTAAAAACGAAGAGCTGTTAATTTTTAACAGATACAGTCACGTAGGAGGGCAAGCTAGTTAATTATCTATACGTGAGTCTTGAAGGTCAGGGCTATTAAAAGTTAAAAAAGTTGTGAAGATGAAATTAAAGGGAATTATATCACACACACACAGACACAGATACACACACACATACACACACACATACACACGCGCGCGCGCACACAGACACACACACGCGCACGCGCGCACACACACACACACATACACACACACATACACACACACACACAGTCATAATACATTATCAGGAAATACCTAGAGAAGCGGTTGGGTAATGGCTAGTCTATACATATTAAAATGAATGTGTGTCTGTCTGTACTCGATAGATTCAAAATCCATACATCAAATCGCCTTGAAAATTTAAGGAATTATTAAGTATATCCCCGGGAAGGTTTTTGAATTTTTTTTTAAAATTAGAGTTAGGGTTCTAGGTGCTCCCAAACAAATATCCCAAAACTATTTATATAAAGGAGAAAAGCGATCCACTCACAGACTGATTGACTGACTAATCACGATATCTTCGGAACTATTCAACCTGCAGACTTGAAGTTTGGCAGACAGGTTCCTTTCAGGGAGTAGAGATCCACTAAGAATGAATTTTGTGAAATTCGAACCGCAAGGGGCGTTACGGGGTGATATAAATAATTGTTTCCATTTTTAAACTACTAGACGTACAATCATGAAATTGGGTAAGCAGATTCCTTTCATAGAGTAGAGATCCACTACAAATGAGTTTGGTGAAAATCGACCCCCAAGTGGCGTTGCGGGGACTTAGAGGGCGTTATAGATAATTAATTAAATTTTTAAACTATAGGACGCACAGTCTATATTTGATAAATAGATTCCTTTCATAGAGTAGAGATCAGCTACACGATGGGTTTTGTGAAAATAGCCCCCCAAATGTCGTTGTGGGGGCTCAAGGGGCGTTATAGATAATTATTCCTATTTTTTAAACTATTAGACGTACAGTCTTGAAATTTGGTAAGCAGATTTTTTTTGTAGAGTAGAGAACCGCTACAAAATGGGTTTTGCGAATATCAACCTCCAAGTTTTATTTCGGGAGATTAAGGGGCGTAATCAATAAATATTTCCGTTTTTAAACTATTAGATCTACCTGCTTAAAAATGGTAGGCATGTTCCTTTCATGGAATAGAGTTCCTCTAACAAAGAGTAAAACGAAAATCGGCCCCCAACGAGGGTTGCGAGGGGTCAAGAGGAGTTAGAGAAAAAAATTTCCTGTTTTTGACTTGTTAGACCCACATACTTGAAATTTGTTAAGCATGTTTCTTTTGTTAAATAAGGATCTACTAAGAATGTATTTTACGGAAATCAACTCCTGGGGGGGATAGGGGGTTACTGGGGCGTACTGACAAAAAATTCCTTTTTACGAACTACAAGTACTATGATAATGAAATTTGGTTTTCGTTTTTCTTTTGTTGAATTGAAATCCGCTAAGAATGGTTATCTTGGGAAACGACTCTCAACGGGATTACGGGGGTATTGATAGGAAAAGTTTCGTTTTTTTCCTGTTAGATTTAGATTTGAAATTTGGCTCGCGTGTTTATTTTATGGAGTAGAGATCCACCGAAAATGAGTTTTGCGGGAATCCACTTGGTTATAGCGTTAAACATCATTAATTCTATACTTCAATTTTAGAAATTTTTAGAAAATATAAATTAGATGAGTTAAACAGCTACATTAAAATTCAAGTAATTGAAATAATAATCGATAAATTGAATGGAGATTTGGACTATTTAAAACCGAAAGATCGTCGTGCAGAAAAATGCGGGTTGACGCTCAACATAGTAAAACTATAACATTTACTACTAAAAAGTGAATCTGGATTGTTACGACTTTGTCAAGTGATACTACTAAAAATTCTAGGGCACGATAAGCACGCTTAGCAAACTTTTTAGTTGAGGAATAGAAAAAAAAATTAACTTGAAACCACGAAATTAGCACATTAAATTTCCTAATAATATTATTGAATCAGTTGTAATAAAACCTAATTCTAAGTTGTGCAAAGAAACCTCATGAAACTTGCATGCAAAATAAATATTTATGTAGTACGGAGAAAACAACTTAATCGTATTTTTATCTCACGAGTTTTGATCTTTGTTGTGTTTCAAGATATTCAAAATGAGGTACGTAGTTTAGATTTTAATAAAAATTTAATTAATTAAGGATTAGTTCAGATTATATCAAAATTTTCTTCAAGATTAAAATTTATGTGCGAGAAATTAGTGTTAAAGTAGTTACAGCATGAATCGCTGGTAATTAATGGCATCGTTCTTTTGGAACTTTAAATACAAAGGTCTGATACTCTATTACGCAGCAATTCTTTCTTCGGTTCTCAGGGATAAAATTTCTCTCAAAACCAAAAAATCTCGCCATAAATATTATCAAACTTCCCCTAAAAGCCAATTTAAACTCCTGAGAAACAAATTCAATCAACTTTTCTGATTATTTTTTAAAAACAGACCAATGAAATTAGAGGACACATGTTGGGCACGCAGCATGGTATTCATCTGGTGTATGTCTGTTGATGACAGGTAAGATTAATTTTTGAAATAAAACATTAAACACACAATAAAGAAGTCAAAGCAATTGTAATATATGCTCAAATTGTCATTCTTCTTTTGTATTTTGGCAAGCAAAATAAATCGCCAACGACACGATTTGATTCTATGATTTTGATTGCATTCTATTTTAGTCCAAGCTCTTATTTTAACAAGGTGAATTATAACTATTACTCGTATTCACTAGCTAGGTACTTACGTATTATCGCAACCTTTTTGTGTTATTATATGAAATGAAACACATGATTACCAATTCAGCGCATAAGACTCATGCGAAATTGGTGTTGCCAACTTGGCGAGTTATCTTGAACGTTGGCCATTGTTGCAACAACAATACTTAAGCACCACTAGCTATGACGACCCAATTCCCAGTACAGAAAATATCTACTGACTTGATACTAATTTGATGTAGGTAAGCTACCCGATAAAATAAGAATTGTTTTAGCCTGTACCTTTGGTAAAGAAAAAAAAATAAATTGTGCCAATTGCGCCAGCAGTTCATTTTTTTGGTTTTGTTTTTGATTTTTACTCAATCTGGATAGAATAATTCGCCAATTTGGCACTAAATAAAGGCGAGGGCTAAAATAGAGTCCAACCTGATAGCCATCGGATTGTGGTAAATTCTCACAGGTTGGGGTATAACATTACAATATGGTTAGTTTCATTTTTTATCGTTTGGTACAATTATTGTTATAGTGTACTGGTATTTGGTATTAGTGTTGCGATAAATTACCATTATTTTTTATTGGTTTATTTTTATTGCGATAACTCTATTATTTTTAAGTGAATAATACTATTCTTTAAAAAACAAATTTAACCATTTTCGAACGACGAACGCTGTTGTTACTGTATTTTTGTTATGTGTGTTCTTTCTATGGAGAATAATGGATATTACTGGTGAGTAGCAGGATCTTTTTTGGGGAAATTGCAGAATCAGCCACTGGTTGACGCGATAGTGAAAAATTGCCAACTTAGTGTGATCTCACCTATTGTACTTCGGAGCAACCCCCCAACAGACATAATGCAAGAACGTGAAGTTCAAGATGGCGGAAAAAAATGAAATAATCACAAAAAACATTTAAAAAACCTTTAAAGCTGAAAACTGTTGCAAAATTAAAGTATTGTTTGAAAACCAAAACCGATAGTGAAAAATTAATTTAAAAAATAAATAAAAATTTAAGTTAATTAAATTAATTAAAATGAAAAATTAAGATACACTATTTTTAAAACGATCATTTACTGCCTTCTTACCCTTTCTTTTTCTCAATTTCATGCTTTTCAAACAGTTTGAACATGCATACGACGATCCAGTTAAACTGTCTTTATGTATTTTCGAACACAGCTTTCTTTCCTGACGCAGGCAACATAGCAAAATATCTTTCAGAATACTCAGCATATTTCACCATACATTCATTCAAAGTTGCAACAATACTAATATCATTGGTAGTCATTGTGAGTATCTGTAAAATTTTATGTAAATAAAAAGAGAAATTTACCATTAAAAAACGTATCCAGATTGAAAGAACGAAGCCAAGAAATGAGCTGTGAAATATTCCACAAAATGTTCCACCAAAAAGTAGCGCAAAAATGCGAGCTATCGACAAACGAGAACTGAAACTATGGAAATGCTTGAGAAGAAAACGAATTAAAATCGTTTGCATAATAGTTACCAATAAAAAATTAATTTTATATACCAGAATAATAATAATAAAATAATATGCATAACAAAAAGAATAAAATAATAAATTTTTAAAATAAATTGCAAATTTATAACAACAATAAAATAAAAACCACAGAACCGAATTCTACAAAACTGCCATTATCCTTCACTGCTAAGAAAGCAGCTTGATTATCACACTTGGCACATTTATCAATCTCATGAAAAGTGCAAAAACTAAATCGCGCCAACCAGTGGCCGTTCTATAATTTAGCCCTATTTTTTAAGAGTATAAGGGCTCCGTGTTTAAATACTACGGTCCAAAGGATTTACGAAATATGCACTCTGAACAAATTTTTTCCCTTAAGAGTTTGAATTTCTTTTCCATTCTTAGTTGAGGTTTCTAAGTTGACTAAGAAAATTTGCAAATTACATTTGCAAACACATGCTTTGAAATATTTTTTCCCAATAATAAAGGACTCTTTTCACAAATTCTTCCAAATAATATGTTCCATTTATTGGGTTGATGGGCGTAGTGTCTCAGAAGGAGCAGTTAACTTAGCATAACTCATCATAATATTTTAAAATACTATTTTTACATGATAATAATATCTTCTTTAGGCCTGAACTTTTGGCCCTTTTTTATCATTTTTTCAATCGGCCCCTTTTATAATTATATTTATTTTTTTCGGCATTTATAAATACCTCTTAAATTCTATTTATTTTTATTTTAAAATTATAATACTTTTCAACATCATGTTCGACAAAATATATTGTACATTTCTTGTTATTTCATCTTTTTCAATTTTTTAACAAATATATGCAATTTTACCATCTTTTCTTGCTTCGTCAAGTTTTAGACACTTTTAAAATTTTTTTTACGTGTTCTGTTTTTAGTGCTAGGTGGCCATCTTATTGTTATATAGAAAACTATTAGCCATCCATTTTGTGCGATTTTGAAATCGCGCCAAATTTTGGCGTATAGTATACCATTAACAAATTAGTACCGTTAACTTAATTATTTTACTTCAATTACTAAGATGTGAACTAAATAGAATTATTGGAATTCTATTTAGTTCAGATTATTATTAGTTGCACTATATAGAGGAAAACCATTCAGCATGTCTTTTTCTACGATACTAGGCTTTCATACTACTAAATGTTCAGTAAATGGTATAGCATCTCCGAGAAAAAATCACCAAAACAATAACAACAAAAAAAAAGACCAAGTGGTATGATTATAATGGAAATTGGTACTTACGTATTACACCGTTGACCAAAAGACGTAGCCAAATGCTGTGAAAAACAACAATTACTGGAAATCGTTCCCACGCACTTTTGAATACTATAATAATAACGCGACGACAGTATTTGGTGATATCTTATTGCTTGGCTAAATTGGTCTACGGTATAATATATAACTACCTGAAAATGTGTTGTGTTCCAAATTCTATCAAATATTATTTTCTGTTAGTGTAAGATGTATTATGAGTGCTAGCAGCTTGAATGCAGATTGCTAAATGAGTGTACTTACGTATTGTCACAACCGTATTGGTGACATTATATGAAACGAAGCATATGATTGCCATTGAAGAGAGTGCACTCATGCAAAATTGGGGTTACCGACTTGGCGAATTATCTTAAACGTTGGCATTGTTGTGATAGTAAGAAATTACCCTAATTCCTTACCATTCATCATAAGTTTTGCACTAATATCTGTGCTTTGCAACGATTGTCGAGAACCTGATTTCTCAAGATTCAAAATACCAAGATTAGTTTTTTAGAGACATTTATCTTTGTTTCAGTGACAGCGAGGACGAAGGAAATGTGATACAAAAGCAGAAGCCTCCGAAGTCTTCAGAACTTCAACCAAGCGCCGAAATCACTGACCAGTCAGCTCCCAATACTGAAGACTCTTCTAAAGCAACGGATAAAGAAGATACTGCCAGCTTTTCAAGTGAAAAAGATGTTTCTTCTCACAAAGACAAAAAGCCTCTGCTGAAGCGAGTACGTAAGCGAGATATTTCCTGATGCATTAATTGTTTTTTGAATTTATGACAGATATCTTTCAAAAGTTTCGGAAAAAAAGATGTGAGGTGTAAATGTACCACAATGTAATAAATGGCAGCATATTCATTTGGATTGTACTTTGATTATGTGTGACACTCGACTTCCGAAACAAGAAAACGTTATTTACACTGCACCTTTCACAGTTTACTTTCAAATTTATTAGAAAACCCAATGTAATGTTTATTTTGGGGCTTACGTATTGAACCGTCGACAAATTTCACCGAATGGAAAAATGTCGCCAATTCAAAAAAGTATTGCCAAAGACCATTATTGTAATTAGTATTATATTCAAACATGCGTAGGAACTTTTTCCACTATTGGCTACATATCGTGCCATTTGGCGATGAAACTGGTTGACGATATAATATGCAAGTGTACTCTTATTTTTTATTTTATATTTTTATATTTTATCTGAATATATTTTTTGAAAAACTTCTGAAATCTATAATTAATTCAAAAATAGTACGATTTTGAATAAGAACGTCTGATGAAGAAAAGAAATTACAGTGAAAATCGCTTAACACGAAGTTGAGGGGACTGAAATATTTTTTCCGAGTTAAGGGATATCGCAAAAAAAAAAAAACCTATATTTTTAACAAAACTAAGTCTATTAGAACACATTTTATTTGTATAGATATTTATGTATGCATGTATTTTATAAACATCAATGAAACAAAACATTCACAAGAACTTAGTGAAATTTAATACAAAATTTAGCAATATTAAATCTTAACAGATTTCCGTTTTCGTCTTCTGTTTTGATCAAAAGACTTAAGAAGCTCCGTCTTCATTTTAAATGAATTATGTTTTTCTTCCCTTTGTGCCCTTTGCCATTGTGCTCGTAAAAATTCTTCTAAAAGAAACAGCGAACCACACTCGTCGATTTTTACTCACACTGCAATGTACGTACGTCACATTGATGAGGTGAGATATTTTGTGTGCGGTATGAGAGCAGACAAAGCTTGTGTAGTCTATTCCCAGTTTCTTTACGAAACATGTGAAACGAGCTCTCTTTCATTTCACACCCCTCTTAAATCTCTGATGTTTTCCGTATGTTGTTCATTCCCAGAAGGCAATCTTTTCGCGTTAAGCAATTTTCGTTTCGTGTTAAGGAAAAAAATGCTAGAAAACACATAGTAGTTTATCGGGACTGTTGTATATTTCTCGTTAATCGATATTTCGTCTTAAGCATTTTCGTGTTAAACGTATTTTACTTTGTTTGATTCAAGATTCATACAGATAAGATAACAGAAAAGGTAATATACAAAACAAGGAATAATTAAATTTTATTCATTGTATTTGTTGTTAAAGAAACACAAAACATCCTTTAATCGTAAGTGTTGTGTGTGTGTGCATTATAAGAATAAACAAGAAATGTGATCCCTCAGTTAAAAAAAAAAGGCAGAGATTTCCGTAGTCCGAAAGTAATGACAGGGACGTCTTAAGACTTCTTGATAACCTGGGCCCTTACACAAATGCAGGCCCCATCTGTGACCGTTAAAAGAAGACAGTACATAGCATACTCTGCCAAATACTCGTACAAACAATAACCGGAAACAAATAAATGTGCATGACTTGCAATCGCACAAATCGCCTCAACCAACTGCCGCCTTTTGACTGAATTAATAACAATGGTGTATGGTGGTAGTAGGCCTAGGCCTACAAATGAACGACGATCATCACATATAAGCAGCTGACAAATCGTCCGAAATTCTAAGTTTTTTGGAGAATACAACCAGAAAAAACACTTGACCGTTGAAATTATTCGAATAATGATCTTATTAGGGTTGAGTCGAGACGAGGCCCCCATTCTGGCCGTGGTCCTGATCCTGGACCTAGTTGGTCCATGCCTTAAGACGTCCCTGAGTAATGGGAGTATTTTAAAAATGTTAAGGGTTCAGCAACTTTTTTTTTGTTTGAATGTTCCAAACAGGCTCGACTGTGGGAAAGATATAATACTGGCCAATCCGCAAGAAGGAATCCTTCGTCCAGCTACAAACTTGATACTAGTCGTATGCGATTCGGCTTTGGGATTCGTTTACAATTTCTGCATTTATAAAGGGTAGCAATAAGTTTGTAGATCTCAATCCTATATCGTTGAATCATAAGCGATCAATTCTTGATGACGTGCAGGTTACTAACATCATTGATAGCGATATCTCCATCATTACAATCATCCCCAAACGAAACAATGTTGTGCAAAAAATACAGAAATTTTCGAAGCACCAGGTTATATTTAAACTACAAAATACTTATTGACAAGAGTTTTACATTTTGTTTGGGGACCTCTGACGAAAAGAATGTCCAAGTTAGTGAGTGTAGGTCTTTTAGGTATAATATATATAATAGGTTGTTCTATTCAGAAACAAAACTCGTTAGTGATGAGAATATTACTATATTAACCCCTTGCGTATCAGATTGAACTTTCTAGTATCCCTAGAAGTCCCTGATTTCTGAGGATACTGACCTTGATGTTACGATGCATACATCATTTTTCCTTTTGACGCTGACTAAGGCGCACATTTGTTCGTGTTTCTTTCCCTTTATAAAGTTTATGCATTATTTTTACTTTTTCTTGCCAATATGGCATCGTTGTTGGATTTAAACGAAAGTGATTATGACCTTATAATGTTTCCCATTCTGATTACACTGGTTGTACGCTTACATCACCTACGTATCCACATGAGGTTACAATGGGATTTTGCCATATACATAGCATGTATCCACTAGTAGTTACATGGTACCCGCAAAGGGTTAATCTCCTCCTCAAACGAGATGCAAAACCTTCTGTCTAAAAACCAAGTGTTGTTAGAGATGTCTTACGACTTATTTAGGCCCTGACCCCTAAGAATAAGTAGACCCCACCTACGGCCTTTTTAAGTAGTCGGTAGAAAGCAGGGGTCGGCAACCCATGGCACGCGTACCACATGTGACACGTGGTGCAATTCTCAGTGGCTGCACTACTCTGCAAATATGTCAATTTTTGAGTGGATGAAAATGGATAAATTTGTAATGGACCTTATTTCACAAAAATCTTCAGAATTATGGATATTTACGGGATTACACACACAACAAAATCTGAAAGATAACTCTAAGGATAAATTTATAGTTATTGTATAAGTTATTGAATGTCCTTGCTGGAGAGATTTAATTGTTTGGAAAGAGAAAGATTATATATATATTAGCATATTATATGTACAATTAAAATGTTTTTGGTTGAAGAAATAGTTATATTTTATGGTTTCTATTTTTTTTTTGTGTTATGTCTTTAAATGATGCAAAATTAATCTATACAAATA
Source organism: Trichonephila clavata (assembly GCA_019973975.1). Taxonomy (NCBI): domain Eukaryota; kingdom Metazoa; phylum Arthropoda; class Arachnida; order Araneae; family Nephilidae; genus Trichonephila; species Trichonephila clavata. The sequence goes on along the minus strand of BMAO01018204.1, from coordinate 12,272 downwards.
AATAAAATTGAAGTGTCTGTTTGTAATTTCAAATTAGCAGCTTTTTACTAAATGTATTTAAAAGTATATACGGTACTTATATCAAAATAAATTAAAAGTAAAAAAACTTTTTTAAAAACAAGCTTTTATTTAAATGCGCTCAAAAGAATAAAATAAACTTTTCCTTTAAAACTTTTTTTACTATCAACTTATAACGTCATTACACAATTTATATGATATAAAAGCTTGTCGCGGATTAAAGTACTCTTATTTACTTAGTTTGAAATTTTTACTAATTAAAATCAATCTGATCAAGTTATTTAATTTACTTGTTTATCTGCAGAGGTTAATCTCGCGACAAGCTTTTATATCATATAAATTGTGTAATGACGTTATAAGTTGATAGTAAGAAAATTTTTCAGGGAAAAGCTTATTTTATTCTTTTTAGCGCATTTAAATAAAAGCTTGTTTTTAAAAAAGTTTTTTACTTTTAATTTATTTTTTACTTTTTAGTTATCACTGGACAGGTTTCTCAGTCTGTTCATCTCATTCAACGCATCATTGTTGCTCGGTGTTTGCCGGTTATTTTCGAACAGTCTAGCTAAATGAATTCTCGCAAAAAGGATACTAGACGAAAAACGCAACTTTTTTCTGAAATCCGTAAATTTTAAGCAATTTTTTTCAATCTTCGTGCAGATTTTGGGTAAAATTGTTCTATACACGAAAAAAAATTATGACATTATGTTCATAAATGATGAAGTTATTAAATGTTTAATTAAAATTTCGACTATTTTTTTAAATATAGTAAAAAAAAAGTTTTTGGCATTTTATTTTTTAAATGACTGATTCTAAAAGAACTTAGCATGAGCTGTTTTAGTACGGAATGTAGATTCATTTAAACAAAAAAAAATTCCTACGCAACGATTTAGACATTTTTTTCATAAAAACGCTTCGATTTTGACTCATTTTAAAAAAATCGTAAGAAATACAAATACTATTAATTTGTAAAAAACATTACACCGTATCGGGACGAAATAAATGATCTTTCCGATTCTGTAATTATTTTTTGTCTGAGTTTCATAGGTTAAAGTTAGTTAATTTTCTTAAAGAATTTCTACAATACTCCATCTCAATTAAACTTGGCAGCGTTGAGAAAGGTATACAATGTACCAATCTACTTGAAAAATAGCTCTACTTTTTTTGTTTTGAATTTAAATGCAAGGAAATAGATAGAAATTTGTAAAAAAATTTCATACGTTGTAGAAATTAGATTATTTTTACTTTGTAGAAATTTAATTATTTTTTAGACAAAGTTAATTAATACAGTCAATAGCGCAACGTTATGAAATTCCGGTTTGGCTGAAAACCGATTTTCGACGCCAACTTTTGTCATTGTTGTAACAATAACATTATTACAACAATGCAGACATATTTGAAGTTGGCGCCCAAAACTTCATAACATTTTTAATTAATATCTTTTTAATTAATTACAATATCGGAATATAAATGGTCAAAACATGCATTGTCATCCAAACTAAACGTGTATACAAAATTTCAGCTCGATGGTTTGAAGGTATCAGCTTCAAAATTGAGTTGCAAGATTCCACCCGAACAAATTACATACATACATACATACATACATACATACATACATACATACATACATACATACATACATACATACATACATACATACATACATACATACATACATACATACATACATACATACATACATACATACATACATACATACATATATTGTAAGTTAAATAAAAGCTTGTAAAATCAATTTTTAAAATTTTTGTCTGTCTGTTTGTTTCGGCTAATCTCGGGAACTTCTGGTCCGATATTAAAAATTCTTTCACCAATGGAAAGCTACATTATCAGCGAGTAACATAAGATACATTTTATTTCCATATTCCTACGGGAACGGGAACTAGGTGGGTAAAACGTTGACGTTGCATACTCCCCGCCAAGTTGGCGCAAAATTATGCATTTGGTCAATAATGGAAATTTTAATAAAAATTTTCTCACATTTGTGACAAATAGCTGAAACATAGTGTAATTTAGCATCTTTACAAAAAGCAATTTTTAAATGGTTTTTATTAAACGTCTAACGTTTATTACGTTACGTTTGTTAAATGTCAAACTCAAACTTTGAGAAATATGGCCAAGTTGGCTAAGAAGATCCAGATATTTTAATGCAAATTTTCTCCCACTTTTTAAAGAGGGAAACGAAATAAAAGTTTTATCGAATTGCGAGTGTGATATTGAAAATTCTATGGTAATATTAATTGACAGTGTCATAAAAAGTTTTGATTACTGTAGTAGTTTTGATTAGTTTTGAAAGTATTTATTACTTTGAACTTTTTTAACCTCATTATACTATATTCATATTTTGCACAAAATTTTTCACTTATACTGAACCAGATATTTTACATGGAGGTATTTCTTTGAAGATATGCTATGGAGGCATCCATACAATGTCAATCGCCGAATAAAATTAGTGAGCTTTACTCAATACTTATTTCACTTTCGGTCTTTCTAACTCTCAAACCTTTTGGAACAAGTACAAAGACTACATGGCGGAAGATATTTTGCGACGAAAAACAACCAAATATGCCTTTCAATGAAAACATCTACAACGAAACGCAATAAAGGTTTTCAGAATGGTTAGGAAGAAGCTACATGATTTTGGAATGATTAGCCCTCGACATGTCGACGGAAATGGCGTCGATAATGAAATTACTTGAGAATTAAAGTACGATTTTATAGTATTGCAACATCAAGTAACAGAATTTATCCCTCAATTAACTCCAGAACAAAGTCACGTTTCCCAACATGTGTTACGCAAAGTAGAATCCATCAGTGGTGCACTATTTTTTCTCGAAGTCCCTGGAGGAACAGAAAAAACGTTTTTGCTAAACTTATTATTAATGGCCATCAGAAAAACCTAGAAGATAACAGTTGCTATGGCTTCTTCTAGTATAGCCGCGATTTTACTGACCAACGGTCGCACTGCACATTCCGTTTTAAAATTATCGCTTAATCTTGCATTTGAAAATTCACTTATCTGAAATTTCAGGGGGAAAAAAAGCTCTTAAGGCTGGATGCTTCCATAATGTAAGCTTTTAGTGTGGGATGAAAGTACGATGTCTCACAAGAAATCTATAGAAGCATTAAATCGGGACTCTTCAGGATTTACGAGATTGTACAGATATTATAGGAGGAATGGTAGCTTTATTATATATTGGCTGGTAAATTCAAGCTTATGGGGAAAAGCTGAAAAATTCAGTCTGAATACGAATATGAGAGTGTATCTTCATAATGACGTAGATTCGGAACATTATGCAGAGACGCAATTGAAAATCGGTTATGGGTGTTTGGACGCAAATGCTGGAGGTTATATTTTACATTCAGAGAATTTTGTAATGTAGAAGAAAATGATGTAAATCTTATTGCTCAAATTTTCCCAGGGCTTGCAACAAAATTTAAATTGGGATCAGGGGTTGCGCTCAAGATCAATATTGGTGCCTAACAATGACATTGTCCATAAAATCAGCATTGAAAATTTAAACGACGTGTGGGGAAGGGGGGAATGAAGAAATATTTATCAATGAATGCAATCATGGATAAAGAATAAAATACTTCATATCCCGCGGAGTTAAATTCACTTGAACTTTCGGGTGTACCCTCACATAAACTTCAATTAAAACTAAATGTACCAGTTATGCAAAATCTCAATGCTCCCCGACTATGTAAAGGAACGAGGCTTTGGATCACAAAACTGATGCAGAATATACTTGGTGCCAATATTTGAACATGTGTCATGAAAAGAGATAGTATAGTATAGTATAGTATAGTATAGTATAGTATAGTATAGTATAGTATATAATTCCAAGTATCCCCACTGACCTACCGTTTCAATTCAAACGAGTTCAATTTCCAGTTGTTGTTGCTATTAACAAAGCTAACATTTCAGGTAGCAGGGGTGCATTTGGAAAAGCAATGTTTTTCCCATGGCCAACTATATGTAGCCTGATCGGTGTGTCCAATGCCCAAATCTTCACTTATTTGCAACTGATGGAAGAACATATAATATGGTATACAGTATCATCTTAGAATAATATTTTGTTTTGAATTCTTTTAAAAGGAATTATATATTAAACGTAGATACTTTCGATTTTTAAAAATATAAATTTTTAGTTATTGAATATTTGTTGTTAATTATTATAATAAATTGCGTTTTCAGTTTTTTTAAACTAAGCTCAATTTTAGAATTTTTAAATTTTATTGGTTCCAGTCAAGCAATAAAAAAATTTACCATATTATGTTATTTACTTTCTAATGATAATGATTACGACTTTTTTTTTTTTAACATTTATAAACCCCGTGCACCACCGAACGTATAACACGGGGGTAAACAACACAGACAGAAGAGAAAGGATTACAACACAAACATCCATGCCTTCTCCGGGATTCGAACCCAGTCCCTGCGGCACCGCAGTCAGCTTCACTGACCACTATACCGGGTGGGCGGCCGATTACGACTTTGACAGTTATTTAAAGACATCAATGCGAGCGAAGCCGCGGGTAAAAGCTAGTATAAAATAAAATAGTAAATATCTATATTATTGACGTCTATTCTGTAACTCTACATCCATTATCTTTGGACTCGAATTGCTTAAAAAAATGTCCTGCTGTGTGGAACGCTAAATCGTATTGGTAGATTGGTTTGGCACGCCACAGCTAAAAGCTTACCGACCCCTGGTATATAGTATACTTTATTAAATATTTGTACAAAAATGTATCTGTATAATAAATGTGCATGACTCAGAATCTCACAAACTTAGGCCCCAACTCGACTACTACCTTTCGACTAAATAAATCATGCTGGCACTGGGTGGTTGGCCTAGGCCTAGATATGGATCACAGACAAGACAAAGTTATGCAATCTTGCTTTGTTAGCCATTTCGCACATAGTTCAAAATTCTCAGTTTTTAGGAGAATATGTCTGAGAATAACATTTGATCATTAAAACTATTCAGATTTTTATCTTGTTGAGGCCAAGACAAGACCCCACCGACTCCCAGGAAGTGGTCTCGGGCACAGTTGGCCCACGCCTTAAAACGTGCCGGAGTGTGGTCCACTGTTAGGGAAACTAACACCTTAGGTATACGAGTATACCATTGAGACATATGGAGTCGATTTCGAATAACTTTAATTGAAACACTGTAATGCCAATAGCATTTTGAAGGAGACTGACTGCTCGAGTGAAATGTTTAGTCATTCTGTTTTTTATGTAGTTGATTTTAAATGTTAATCATATAATTTATATATGTTACCGTTAAAATATGTAATTGCAGTTATTTCATTGAATAACTAGGTTTTTCCTGAAATAACAAGACAAGTCAGTTAAAATATATAATGGATGAAAAATTTCCTATTTTACCTAGTTTTTGTATGAAATAGCTAGTTATTCCATAAAATGACTAATGATAGACCGTTAAAGAGAGAGAGAGAGTAAAAAATAAACAACTTCAAAGTTATTTTTTAAATTAATTTATTATAAATAACTAAAATCACCTAACAAATACATTTAACCCCTATTTCGGATGATTAATTGATAAATAATAAGGAAAAGCCGATGATATAATTTATTATTGCTCTTTTGTTGGCATTCGTTAGGGTATCCGACTGGTTGCGACAACTTTTTTCTTAAAAAATGGAGATATGGGGATTTTGTTTGTTATTTTTAGATTTGTTTAGAGCATTTTAGGAAAAATAAGCTAAAGTTAAGAAGAAAAAAAAAAAGGAATTATTATTTCTAAAATGGAAAAAAAATCAGTAAAAATTTACAAAAAATAGCATAAACGCGGCTTATTCTGTACCAAAGGTTTATGAACAAATTTTCAATTTTTACATTCTAATGTATTGCTATGTTATTCATTTTTGGAATGACCTTCAGAATAAAAGATATTTTAATTTTTACAAAAACTAGAGCACTTTATCTTAGTTATTACATGAAATTGCTTTAAAAAAAACAGCGATTACACATAAGGGACTGTAAATTTTGTAATAAAACAGTGATGGATAAATCTGAAGGTTAAAACAATTCTACTATTATACAGAACTTACAGAAAAAATTTCAGTTAATTATGTTCAAAACTTTTTTAGCAATCGCGGGCCCCGTTTGAGCATTTTCAAGAAAACACATTTCGATTAAAACGCGTTTTAAACTATGACATCTTGCTTAAAGTAATTGCATCTTCTTTTACTAAAACACTTGTACTTTTTGTTCTAGTTTACGGAAAATAATAAACTCTGTATTTTTATAGAGCTAATAAGATGGCGTATTAAATCAAATCATAAAAAAAATCTGTCAATGTTTGGCAAAATTCACAATTTTAGGGTAGTCGGATACCTTAAACAGAAAGGAGAAAAAAGAATATGTTTTACACCTGTTACTGGTGCAAAATTAACTTTTCTACTCCTCGAACTTGAAGATTATCAAAATGCTGGAGTAACCCATAATCCCGTGGTACTTTTTTCTGCACCGTTCAATCACTATTTACTTCTGTTATCAAAGTTAATAATTTTTCACGATTAAATGCAGCATTTTTCCCCTTTGTCCCACGCTTATTTAATAAAAAATTCATTGAATCTTTATTCTACTTCTTCTTGCAGAAGTCATTGCTTGAAAACAGGTTGCAAAAATATTTGTTAATAATCTAAAATGTAAAACGCTAACATTGTAAACACCACCTAAATTCTGCGCTTAAAAGCAACGGAATGAAGCGTACACGCATGCGCGTCAGTGCAAAGCAGCTGTAAGCGGTTCAAAACTGATTAAAAGCAACTAGAATCGGTTCAAAGAACTTTCAAATGCTGCATTTCATACTTTAATGATCAAGTAATTGCTATTCTATAGAATCCCTAGTTAAATTGTAGAATTCAATAATTTTATATACTTTAACTGACTTGTCCAGTTATTTCATGAAATACCTAGTTATTCTTTGAAATAATGGATTTCGCACTTTAACGGTAGCATATACAATCCAACCCTGATCTTCATTCAACGATTCTAACTCTCTATTTCTGAATTAAATCTATGGAAACGATGTTTTGGGGCACGTTGCAGATTTCAGCGATAAAATATGCATTCAGTCAGCCTCTAAAAGACCAATGGCTGAAAAAAAATTTACATCTTATCAAACGTTTCTAAAATTTTAATGGCATAAAAAGAAAAGTTCTTAAAATAATAAGATAACTAAAGTTAAGACTTTTCTCGATATATTTTTGATACATATCATTTGATTTGATTCTAACTCCAGAATTTCAAACTATTACTTACTCTGATTTAAAATATACGAAAAGATATATATCCATAATTTAGCATATCTTAATAGTTTGATTTTATTCTGAATGTATTGTGACTATGAAACAGTTAATATATGTACAAAATATTTTTAAAATATCATCTAAACTATTTTTGTGAAGATTTTCACTAGTGTTAAAATGAATTTGTTAAATTATCCAATTGTTCTAAAAATAAATGCCCCTTTCATTAAATAAAAAGAATCAAAATATTTTCCAAGTGCTTTCGAAACAAACAATAGAGATACACATCTTTTTTACTTTGATAACGAAAGAGAATGAATAAATTAACTTCTCCACTTATCTTTCATATACTTATTAAATTGTCAACGCATACTTCGCTAACCGAGAAATGTAAGAAAGTAGCTTTCTTGACGGATTTATTATAATACTACAAAAAGAATGCAGAATTTACTGAAAAAAAAAAGAAACATAGGATATTGTTTCTGGAATTTTATTTTTTTACGAATCCTTCATATGCTTAGGAATTTCAAAACTAAGAAAGAATGATGAATAACAAAATGGTCTGAAAAGACCTTGTCTAATTTTTCTGATTCGAAACAATAAGCAGTTTTCTGTATTTCTGGGCTTTTGTTTTATTTTTGATGTTACATTCTTAACCCGGCAACACTCGCGTGAAAAAAAAAACAATCTAAAGTTTTCACGCAGGGTGTGTCATACCCAAAGGTGTTTACATTGTGTTTTTTAGCGTAAAATTTGCATAAAAAGGTTAAAAAGGAAGAAAAGAAGGAAGTACAACATGTTTATTACATTTTTCACATGTAAATTTAGTTTTTCTGTTCTTTTTATAAGGGCATTCAGTGCATTGTTTACACACTCCTTTAATCGCGTTGTGAGTAAGTGCGATGTTTTCACTGGATTAAATTTTTTTTTTAAATCTGCATCTTTTTCAAACAAAACATATAGGAGTAAACTTCTTTTTTCTTTTAATTTAAAAATTTTGGAATTTCCTTTTTTTATTTTCTCTTATTTTGTTCCAGCAATAGTTTTTTTTCTTTCAAAAGTGCATTTGAAAGTGGATAAGATATGCACCAGTATCTCCTTTAAAATTACATTCTTCTGAAATGTTTTTGTGTTCCTACATATAAAGCATTTATTTTCAACAGTGTCTCCCTTTTCTAAATCTGGATAGATTTCAGTGGAGGAATCATACTTGCTGTTTACACTCTTCATTTGCTTTCTCCTCATCATAACCGCGAAGAGAATTTCTTCATCCGAAAATACTGTGTTGTACTATATCTATTAAATACTGTATTTATTAAATTACTTAAATATCACATTTCTTCATCATAACTGCTATTATAGGCCATAGAATAAGGAAGATTTTAAAGCTCACTCACGTATTAAAAAATGTAACTCAACTTCACGCGCAGGGTATGACAAACCCGAGGGAGTGGTATCCAAAGATCTATTTTAAAAAATTCGCTGACAGGCTTGATCCCTTGAAGGTTAGGAACTTAAAGTCAGCTAGAGCAGGAATCATCCATTTTTCCAAAAAAGGTTTAGCAGGAGCGTTGAAAAAGTTAGACGGTGGGTATGACACACCCTGCGCTAGTGGTGCCGGGTTAAAACACGGAAAAATAATTCGGGTCTATGTTCATTTGTAAAAATAACTGACGATTTTAAATAAGTAGAAGTGCTATAAAAAGTTTCGTATCTTTTAAGCAAATGGTTTGCTTTAGAAGCAGTGCATTCCTAATGGAAATCGAAATCACGATTTTATATTCATAAAAGATGTGGACTTTTATGTCATATGTTTCATAACTTTGTTAGTTTTTGAAAAAATTTCGTTTAAATTCAAAAAAGTTTTGTGGTATGCATGGAAATTAATAGAAATATATTCACTTTGCAATTTATTAACTTATATGTTTACAAGTGGAGATGGGTTATTCAAAGATTTCAGTTTAAAAGAATAAAACTATGTTTAAAAATATGATATTGGAAAATAATAAATATGATATTACAAAAATAAAATGTTATATAACCCATTCAAATTAAGAAAGTAGTAATTGCACTATGCATGTAAGTAATATTTCATACAAATGACTACTTTATTTATATCTGTGTGTCTTAATGAAAATATACATTCCTTTTTTATCACTTTGTTAGGAAATAAACCCTAGCAACACCATGAATCAGAAGTTACAAATTGCTATATTTTAATAAAACAGTTGTAAAAAGGAAGTGACAAAATATTCAGGTATAAAAGTATGACATTAGGTCCAGCAATGTAGACTTACACTGAGGACCATTAATTTTGAAACACCATGAACGAAAAATAAGATACAAATGTAAAATTCGCATGAAAGAAAAAGATGCCGAAATATGCAAATGATTATCATTTAAGTGCAACCAAAACCTGCAAATGGGAAAAACGGCATCTCAAATTCCGCATAAAAGGAAAATTTAGAAGCGGATTTCTCATTAGGGAAATCACATGTGAATATTGGTTGTTTGTGAAAAGAACTTGTTATGATCCGTATAAGAAGGAAAAACGACTACTAGCACGTGTCGGAATTCAATAATGGTCTATTGAAATAATGCTATTTATTGTTCCGCGATAATGCCAGTCGCATTGATAGGAATTAAACGACTTTCAAGCGAGCATGGAATAAATGAGTTCAAGAGGTTCAAATGGAATGTCATGCAGGATTTCTATGGCACACCACCTCTACCACCCAAAAGGACTAACATGTTATCGGGTCGGCTTTTGAGGGCCGTATTGTCAGATTCTAGACCTAATGTCAGAAAATTGACTTATTTGCAGCTCGATAAGTATCCGCATGGATAGTGCGACCACGTTTGGAGCAGCGTGGACTATCTGCATGGCAACTATTACTGTGGCCTCCCTTGACACTGCAGTATAAAGACGTAAGGCGACGTTAGTGCGACCAAAGACAGAACTGAACATCATGATGGTCGTATTCGTGTTTGGAGGCTCCAAATTGAATGCATGGGGCCTGCTTGAATGCATGGGGCCATTAGATATCCTCATGCGATCTTTCACCTTGTATTAAGCTATGAGTAGTCAGTGACGCGACGGCGAACATTAGTGCCTCGATGCAAAGTCAAGTTTTTTGCCCCAAGTTGGATTTTACAAAGGATATATACTTGGCGTCAGTCAGGCTTTCGGCCTCCTCGCGATGTACGCTACGGGGCTGTACGCTACGCCACTGAGAGTAGTTATTGGGTATTCGATACGAACATCTTTATTTAACATAATAACTTGTGTCTTTATATTAAAACAATTATTAAGTTTGAAGAATGTACATTTTTTTGTTTTTTCAATCGTAAAAGAAATCTTTATTAAAATGCTCACTCTTGGGACAAACTGGTAATTCATTTCCCCCCTCGGTGAATTATGGTGAGTCTTTGGGCATATGGGCTTCAAACAGCCCTCTCACCCATATGTGATAGTCTGTGATGGGGAATCGACGAAAGTGGAGATTTTCATTCTGAGGAGTACTGCATGGCCATTGGTGGAGAGGAACTGGTCCAGGAGGCGTGCATGTGGTGGAGAGCTTCTAGATGTTTTTGATTTTTCCTTTCCAAACGATATTGTGGTCATAAGTTTTACTGCAGAGATAATATAACATGTGCAATCGAATTAGTGGTAGATTTGCATTTGTCTTATTTCCTAACAGTGTTTTCAAATTTATATTATCTGATTATATTAAAAACACTGCTAAAAAGCAATAGTATTTCCTTTATTATACTGACCGCAGATCATATGATGAATGTGGTATTTAATACACATCTGTGTACCCTTTGTTTATTTTTTATTTCTAATAGAAACATACATATAAATGGGCAATTGGAACCATGGTTAACCAGGAAAGGTTACTCAGCTCCAGCCGAACTCATATGAATCGGATTACGTTATTGGCAGGCTAATGCATTGTTTGGCGATATTTTCTGTTTTGGCGAAAAAGGTTGAAAGGATTTTACACATGCATCATTAATTATATAATTAATGTATATATTTGGAGCCATCAGTATAAATACTTTATTTGAAGTGTATTTCTACGGGAAATGCATTCAGTCTTGTTTTGATGATAACATATAAACGCTAATGTAGCGACGGATCGCATTATTGGAGGCGCGATGAGTTTAAAGAGGAAAATTACATAACTGTTTTATTTTAAGATAAATTTTAAAAAGCACGCATTTTAGTAATATACTCTGCATAAATTAATTAGTTTTTGGAAATTATATTTGAAAGTTAAAGTCTGTTGCTATTATCTAAACGTACTTAAAGTTCGGAATTAACTCTTATAAAAGACTAAAGGGGAAAAAAGCATAATTTTCTCACGTCGCCAAATATATTGTGTAGAGTAAAAAAAGTCATTTTTTTTTATCTACATTTTCCAGCAGTATATTATAACGGTTGGAAGCATTTCTTTTTGTTCGATGAGGTTTTGTCATCGTTCTGTGAGCTTCATAATTCTTTGTTCATAGAAGGACTTGTCGTTATTTGCGAAAAACGGAACGAGGACCCTCAAAACAGTAAAGAGTTGTTAGCAGATATTCAGAGATGATACTAATCCATTTTAACAGATAAAAAAGAAGGCAACAATAACAATAAAACTAGAAATTCACGCATGCTATAAAACGTGTACCAAACACGCCACTTGTGTTTATTTATTTAAACACATAAAATTATAGAAGGTGGTAGGATATTTTTGAAAATCTTTTGTATATCTATATATATATAAGGGAGAAAAGAGCGACCGCACTCTCTCATCACAATATCTCAGAAACTATTAAACCTACAGACTTGAAATTTGATAGGCATGCTCCTTTCATACAACAGAGATCTGCTAAGAAAGGATTTTTGCAAAATTGACCCTCGAGAGGCGTTACGGGGCCTTAAGAGGCGTTAAAGACAAATA